>CM057095.1:30362576-30576476 GCA_029959045.1 Taenioides sp. WSHXM2023 | reverse complement strand
AGTTAACAGTGAATGACGGTTTTACATAAAAAAAATAAAATTAATGCCAAAGTCAGAAACTGAATTAACCACGTACAGTATTAGCTTAACATACAGTACCCTATGAAAGCTGGTCCATCCATCCATCCATCCATTTTCTTCCGCTTATCCGGGCCGGGTCGTGGGGACAAGAGTCTAAGCAGGGACTCTCAGACTTCCTTCACCCCGAACACTTCCTCCAGTTACTCCAGGGGTACCCCAAGGTGTTCCCAGGCCAGCTGGGAGACATAGTCCCTCCAGCATGTCCTGGGTCTTCCCCCGGCCCTCCTCCCGGTGGGACATGCCCGGAACACCTCCCGAGGGAGGCATCCGGAACAGATGCTCAAGCCACTGCTCCTCTCGTGTGACTGAGCTCCTCACCCTATCTCTAAGGGAGTGTGCAGCCCAGCTCGGCAGAGGAAACTAATTTCGGCCGTTTGTATCTGCGATCTTGTCCTTTCGATCATTACCCAAAGCTCATGACCATAGTAGGTAGGTAGGAACGTAGATTGACTGTAAATCGAGAGCTTTGCTTTTTGGCTCAGCTCCCTCTTCACCACAAGGGTCTGATACAGCAACCACATTACTGGAGACGCTGCACTGATCCGCCTGTCAATCTTACGCTCCATTCTCCCCTCACTCGTGAACAAGACCCCAGAGAGTCCTTGCCTCCACTTGAGGCAAGGACTCTCCACCCACCCAGAGAGGGCAGGCCACCTTTTTCCAGTCAAGAACCATGGCCTTGGATTTGGAGAAGCTGATCCTCATCCCCGCTGCCTCACACTCGGCTGCAAACCGCCCCAATGCACATTGGAGATCCTGGTCTGATGAAGCCATCAGGACAACATCATCTGCAAACAGCAGAGATGAGATCCTGTGGTCCCCAAACCAGATCCCCTCCAGCCCCTGACTGCGCCTAGAAATTCTGTCCATAAATACAATGAACAAAACCGGTGACAAAGGGCAGCCCTGGCGGAGTCCAACATGCACCGGAAATGGGTCTGAGTTACTGCCGGCAATGCGAACACAGCTCCTGCTCCGGTCATACAGGACTGGACAGCCCTTACCAAAAAGCCTTGGACCCCATAGTCCGAGAGCACCCCCCACAGAACTCCATGAGGGACACATGCCAAATGCCTTCTCCAATGTCAAATGCCTTCTCCAGATCCACAAAGCACATGTGAACTGTTTGGGCAAACTCCCATGAACCCTCGAGCACCAGATGGAGAGTATAGAGCTGGTCCAGTGTTCCACGGCTGGGATGAAAACCACACTGCTCCTCCTGAATCCGAGGTTCGATTATTGGTCGGATTCTCCTCTCCAGTACCCTGGAATAGACCTTACCGGGGAGGCTGAGGAGTGTGATTCCCCGGTAGTTGGAACACACCCTTGGTCCCCCTTCTTAAAAAGAGGGACCACCACCGCGGTTTGCCAGTCCAGAGGTACTGCCAGGGTGATGGACGAGTCCACCTCTGAGTCTCCAGCCTCTGCTTCCTCCTCAGAAGACGTGATGGTGGGGTTGAGGAGATCCTCAAAGTATTCCACCGTCCGACAACATCCCCAGTCGAGGTCAACAGCTCTACACCCGCACTGTAAACAGTGTTAGTGAAGCACTGCTTCCCCCTCCTGAGACGTTGGATGGTTTGTCAGAATTTCTTTGAGGCTGTCCGATAGTCCTTCTCCATGCCCTCTCCGAACTCCTCCCAACCCCGAGTTCTTGCCTCTGCAACTGCCAGGGCTGCAGCACGCTTGGCCCGCCGGTACATGTCAGCTGCCTCAGGAGTCCCACGAGCCAACAAGGCCCTATAAGACTCCTTCAGCCTGACAGCATCCCTTACTTCCGGTGTCCACCACCGGGTTCGGGGGTTACCGCCGCAACAGGTACCACAGACCTTATGACCACTGCTACGAGTGGCCGCATCGTCAATTGTCGATGAAAGCTAGTGTTATTAATAATTATAGCTGCACAGTTTTAGTGCCAATGCTAAATTACTAAACGCCCCTGAATTTAGATAATTGCATCCCTGAAATTGCCAGTCTCTACTGAACTAAAGGTAAAAGTTAGCCCTTAACTTGAAAACTACAGCTTCATGACATCACAAGGTGAAACAGAGCATTGAGCTTTGGCAGTGTTGACAGACTAATAATAAAGGGTTCCTCAAACATGTGTGAATGAAACAAAACACAACTTCAGGTCTGTTTTTTAGGTGGTAACAGCATAAACATTAAAGCCCACAAGTGTCAGTTTTGTGTAGTATCTTTAACAGAACTTCCTTATAGAACTCTGTGTTTGGGTCGCATCTTCAGCTCGACTCATTTCAAAGTAAAAACCTCCTCCAGTAATTGTGATTACATTGTGATTACATTTACTTGGCCACACAAAACCACCTGTCTACATCACAGTCAAGCTAATAGGTTATATAAGTCTAGCTGTGACTTCCAGTAATATGAGGTTAGAATGTGCTACGTATGACTGATGACCTTTATATTTTGAATTAGGTCAGTTTAAATCAGTTTAATTAAAGCGTTTGGGACATGCCTCTTTGTAATTCCAAAGAATGCACCCTGCAGCACAGGTTCAGCCTATTATCTTCATACAGCCTACTAAATACATATTATCAAAACCTGTACATAAAAGATGATTGTATTTGTAGTGATTTGCCCAGAAAACAATTTTAAATGTCCTACATTACATGAAACTGACTCTTGTGAGCTTTTAGTCATGAATGAATCTTGTTCAAGAACAGACCTGCAGTTGTTTTGTTTCATTCACACGTTTGAGTAATCCTTTATAATTAGTCTGTCTACATCTCCAAAGCTCAAAATGCACAGTTCCACCTTGTGATGTCATGACGTGGTAGTTTTCAAGTTAACAGATATATTTTACATTTTTAGTTCAGTAGAGATTGACAATTCCAGAAATGAAATTATCCAAATGATTCTAGTGTAGGTGTACAGTTTAAAAACACAATGTAGCACTTCCTGTATTATCAGTGTTTTCTGTTTGAGAGAAGAGCCTAAATCTGCAGGGTTTGTGTGTCAACTCCAGGTCTGTTTGTGATGAGGAAACAACATTAGAACAGATTAGAAAATAGTGTAATATGGGCCCTTTAAACTAACTTAAACCAAACAATGCAAAAGGGATTGTCCAGGTTAGAAGACCATGGAAACAGTAAACCAAACAAATACTAAAAGAAAATTACTAAAGACCCAGGACAAGCAAGAGGGATTAAGTTTTGGGCTGGCCTGGGAACACCTCAGGATCCCCCTGGAAGAGCTGGAGGAAGTGTCTGAGGAGAGGGAAGTCTGGCATCCCTGCTTTGCTCCCTGTAAATGATTAGAAATTGTGTAAAAAATAATGTCAAAAAATGAATACTTAAAATATGTATATATTTTTTAACATTAATTCAATTCAATTAAATTTATTTTTGTATAGCCCAAAATCACAACAAGAGTTATCTCGGCGGACTTCACAAAATTGTTGATTAATAAAGCAGAAGAAACATTCATAAAACAAAAATACAGAATGTTCAACAACAAGCAGGCAAATGGATGATTGTCCCAGCATCTCCTGTCCTTAGACCCTCCTTCTCGGCAAGGAAAAACTCCAAAAAACCCAATGGGAAAACGGAGAAACCTCGAGGAGAACCACAGTGAAGGAGAGAATATTACAAATAATATTAATGTATGCAAAATACTAACTTTAGCAAGAAAGAAATAATGAACTTAAAAAAAACACACAAACAAAAAACAACAACAACAAATAGCTCCAACTATATTTAAACCTCCATTGAAACATTAGCTGCTTTACAAGATAAATGTTTCTGTTGTCTGCGCGATAATTACGGCTTTGTCGTCTGAAAGGTACATGCACATTGTAATCAGTATAATATATTGTTACTGGCACTGTTTACCTGTTTACAAAGAAAGTATGCTCCAAACAGCCACCTGCCATCTGCTCGTCTCCATGGAGATGTTGTTATTTTGCCAAACACTTTCCACAGTACGGCTTTAAACTGATGTTTTATTTATTCAATTGCTAATGTTTTTAATGCTCAAAAAGACATAGAAAATCATGCGTTCTTGAGTCAGTGGGGTTGCCTCTACACAGATCTGACTGTAACTTGGCCTGATGGCACTACCAGAAACATATTCATACTTGGCGGTGACATCATGCTGATGGTGTTCTACAGGTATGTGTTTGCCGGAATGTTCAGCAGTTACCATGGAGACACAATGCACACACTAGCAAACATAGCAAAAGGAGAAATTTTATTTGTCAACTGGACAGAGTTTATTTGGTCGAATACGTTTCGCAGCTCATCCAAGCTGCTTCTTCAGTTCTGGTCAGATGCTGGTGGACACTGCCTTATATCTGCTTGAAGGGAGGAGCTTAATTACAATGAAAATTACTCTGAGACAACACATATTTGTTTACAGTTTCTGTAAGTTAGGTGTGTAAGTTAGGTGTGTCTATTCAATATTCAATACCATGATGGGTGTTTTCACACCTCTGGACATGTCCTGTGAAAACACCCATTATGGCCCTGAATGGATATGCTAACCACTCCCCCACTCCCACTCCATATTGAATAGACACACCTAACTTACAGAAACTGTAATCATGTAATTGTGCTGCCCCCGCGACCCAGCCGGATTAAGCGGGAGAAAATGGATGGATGGACTGTGAAACCTCTTCAACCAATCACAAACCACTACTGTCCTTCCAACCAATCAGAGCTCAGGACCTTTATTCTAACCCAGTCAGATTTCAGGTAGTAATGGAGCCCAGCTTGTGGCTTTGTGGGTGCAGGGGTTTGAAGGGAAGCTAGAAGGAACAGAAATGTTGGGAGTCATTTCTGTGTGAAAGCTGAATTTGAAACCAAACTATCTGAAGTTTGGAGTATTTGCAAACAGAATGAAGTCTGAGTTGGAGGTGTCTGTCAAAGAGAACATTGAGATGGAGCTGTTTTCTTCTGAGGAGTCGTGTGTGCTGATCCAAACGCAGGGACTACATCAGGTTTGTGGTTCAGGAAATTTCAATAAATATGAAATGAAATATGTTATAATTTCTGACCACAGTTTTGAAAATAATTGAAATGTGTTTGATTACTAGAGCGATCTCACTTCCAATGGTGTCCACAGTCTTTTAAAGATACATTGTGTAGCTTTTTGGTTGGGGTTCTTCAGCTGCTTGTTTCTATGAAGATGTCCTTTGTCTCCAGGGAATGTTCCACAGTGTGACATTAAACAGATCTACTTTACATTTATTCAATTACAGGTGGTTTTATAGCTCAAAGATACCTTGAAAAACAGGTGTTCTGTCTGTGAGCAGGGTCGCCTCTCCACAGATCTGACCTGTAACTTGGTCTGGTTTGGTCTCCATGAAGATAGAAAGGTTTAATGCCATACTGTGAAACATTACAGAAAAAGCAATAACATCTCCATGGAGAAAAACATTTTACAGACCCTCCACCAGAAAAGTTACACAATGCACCTTTAACATGTCACTACAAGAGATTCAGTTACAGCGATTCTCTTCTGTGTTGTACTCAGAGACTCTTGGAGCACCCGCTGGCCCAGGGCACTGAAGAACAGGAGCCCAGACGGAGGAGCCTCTCACTGGGCAGAAGGCTCAGCAGACAGGGCCTCACTGGAGCGAAGAACCAGGAGAACCAGGAGAGGACAGGAGCAGTGAAGGACATGCTCATAGAGATGGAGGTGAGCAGGGGACATGTTAGTTATAGAAAATGTTAAATCTCATTGAGGTTTCAAATGCATTATAATTTGTTTTGTTCTATTTAAACGTCTGAATTTAGTTTTAAACTTGGTCAAAACCTGCTTTAGAATCATGTTAGCAGTAGTGCTTATTTAGTCCATGTTTAAGTTAATCCCCCTTAGTACCTCTGTTAATAAACAGCAGCCTCATTACTTAAAATAATTATTTTATTTTGTTATTTTGCAGGTTCTCCATTCTCTTAAGGTGTCCAAATATAAGGTACATATTGAAGCTTGTGTTACTACTAATAAAGTGTGTGACTTTATTCAATACAATTTCGTTTTCAAAATGAGAAAAAAAAAAAAGGTTTATATTCTTTTTTTCCCATCTGTTCCTCAGTCTTCCTGTGAGCACAGAGCGGGGCGTCTGAAGTGGAAGAAGCTGCCTCTGCAGAACAGTCGTTTTGTGGTCAAAGATCTGGTGTTTCTGCCCAGAAACCAGTACCTGGCCCAGATCGAGAGGTGAGCCACACACACTAGTGATGGGTAGATGAGGCCTCAAAGTGTGTGTAACACTGTGTTGACACTGTGTTGACACTGTGTTGACACTGTGTTGGTGCATTCTATAGAAGCATTGACACAGCGCAGAGCTCGTTCATTCAGACACGCGAACACTCGTGTGATAGATGCGCTCTGATATCAACAAATTAAATAACTGACCAAGAAGGTAATGCAATCTCATGTCATTAAAGCAAATCACAGCCTGTTGTACAAAGTAGTATAAAGTAGGCAAATACATGATGAGGTGAATGGTTGTGAAAATGATGGTAAAATAAAAGTAAAAATAATATTGTGTTTTTCTGGGCCTGATTAAAATGAGCCACACAGAACAAGCCTCTTCTGTTTCTCTGTGGTTCTGTGCTGATGAACAGAGACACTGCGACAGATTTGAGCCCTGAGCTCTAAACGAGCCGCCTCAGCGCTCCCGACACGAGACACACCAAATGATACAGTAGATGTATCGGTCACGTGACTTTTCTTAAAGTGATACGCACAGCGACACAGCTCGACACAGACGTCATTTGCTGAGCTTGACACGTGTTGACGCGTCGACTCGTTTGGCCACTAACACACACATTTAAAGGGTATTTACCCTTTACACTCTCTGTAGTATAGAGTCTATACTAAATACCCTTTTTACAACCAGGAAAAGCTTCTGTGTTTATCATGGCCAAACCGTTGTCTGTGCCTGTTCTCGTCTCTGAAGCTAATCCGGGCTGGGGCTGGTCAGGACTTTGATCGGAGACCGCTGGGAATACCAGGTGCCACATTGGCTCTAGTGGAAACTATTGCTGTGTCCTTAGGCAAGACACTTCACAAATCTTGCCTAGTGTAAATATGTTTGTGTGAGTGACTTGTGGTGGTGGTTGGACTATAAATGACTAATGCCTTTTTATTAGAAGTAAATGAAGTGAAATGAACTGAGTATCTGATATATTTCATTTTGATCTCGTATAAGTATTTCAGTAAAGCTGCCACTAACATCTAGAGGAGTAAGAGGCTCTGCAGAGTCTAAAAGGACAATAACGTCAGAAGCAGAACTAATAACTAAAAGCACCTAAAGCATTTGATGTGGCCCTCGTCTGTTTTCAGCCATGTTTTCTCCCAGAGACGAGAGGTGTCCCCGGTCACTGCTCGTATGACGGTGGACCAGGGCTGGTCGGCCTCAGAGATGGACGCCAGACTGAGACTCGTGCTCCAGAGACAGTTTGGGAAAGCTGCAGCAAAATGCATCAACTTCACATATCTGCAGGTGAGATGTGAGGAGCACTCAGGATTAGAGGTGTTATAACTACGAGTATTAGAAGTTTGTCAAAATCAGAACAAATCTTCCATGGATGTTCGATAGATACAACAGTGATCTGATATCTCGGCTTCAGAATAACTGTTGGAATCCTTTTTATTTTCAGTCTCTGCACCACTTACCAGCAAAAACGTAGCGGTATCTGAACTGAAACCGCTGGATCAGATTGTGCAATACTTGAAAAACAACAACTTGTAAATTCTTGCTTATAGACATTGCTTTTAAAGGGGAAATATTTGTCAAATCCATTTTTTATGAGCCATTAACCATGTCCTAACCTTCATCATTAGCTTACTCAAAGTTGTATTACGATTCACACATAATCCTGCATTGTCCTACATTCGAGGCTTGAGCATTTGGCAAATTTCTGTTTTCACCTACCCCCATTCAAGTTCAGACTCTGGACATAGATGAACAGTTAAAAACTTTCATATAATATATATATATATTTTTTTCAAACATGTGAATGAAAACGCTGGTTGCAACGATGAGCTGCCAGTATGAAGAGGAGGGGCCTACCGGTTCTACAGATTTGAACAGGAAGTCAATGCACCTGTCTGTGTTATTATTTTTTAGTTCCGTGTTGTGGTTTATCATGAGTAAAATAATCGACATATTGACATGTTGCCTGGATTGTTCCACAGTAAGGCATTACACTTATTTATCTCTACACAGGCAGCAGGTGATGCCACAGGGTCAAGTTACATATCAGACCTGTGGAGAGGCGAGTCCACTCACAGTAAGAATACAAGTTTTGAAGTCAATAAAAACCCACGTTATTGAGTAGATGCGAGATGGACACATTTAATGCCTTATCGGGACTTTCCAGACAAAGCAACAACTTCTCCATGGAGATGAGCAGATGGTGGACTCTCCACCAGAAAAGTTCCACAGTGCACCTTTAAACCACATATTAACTGTGTGTTTGTGTTGTCTTTAGTGTGTGCAGAGCTCTAGATGTCTGTTCGTGCCTCTGGCCCCTGACGAGGGCTGGAGCGGGGCCCGTGTGCTGCAGGTCTCTGCTCTGGGGCCTCTGTATTTGCTCATTCACCAGGACGCCTCCCCCTCACAGGTATTTAAAGGTTCTATTTTACGCAAAATTGCCTCTTGTGAGCTTTAAGCCATGTTATAATGTTGTTACCTCATCAAAAACAGACCTGGAGTTGTGTTTTGTTTCATTCACACATGTTCGAGTAACTCTTTATTCTTATTATCCTATATAGTCTGTCTATATTTCCAAAGCTCAAAATGCTCTGTTCCACCTTGTGATGTCATGTAGAGGTAGTTTTCAAGTTGATGGCACCCCTTTACCTTTAATTCAGTAGAGACTGGCAATTTCAGAGCTAAAATTATCCAAATGATTCTAGTGAAGGTGTATAGAGTATAAGACACAGTGGAGCACTTCCTGTGTTAACACATGACATCACAAGGTGGAACAGAGTGTTTTCAGTTTGAGAGAACAACTCAGCCTAAACCTTCAGGGTTTGTGTGTTAAACATGTGAATGAAACAAAACACAACTGCAGGTCTGTTTGTGATGAGGAAACAACATTAGAACATAGATTAGAAAATAGCCTAATATGGGCCCTTTAAAGTTTTTGGTGGGATAGTACACTACTACATCATATATTTAATGTCTTCTGTATGCGTTTACTACTTTCTACATTTTACATACAAAGGGAAAAAAAAAAAAAAAACATTGAATGAGAGGGCATGTCCAAACTTTTCACTGGTAGTCTACATCCTTCTATGTGCCCATGATGCCCTGCCAACTGTTTGATAATGCGATCTGCTCTCTGCTGAATCACTGTTGAATCGAGGCCAGGGTGTAGCTGATAGACCTGTCTGTGATGATGTTTTAAATTCTTCATTCACTGACACATTTCCCAGCAATTATTATGTAATTTTGTCCAATAATTTTGTTTCCCCGAAGGTTAAAAGTGAGACGTCAGAGAACAACAGGTGAGAGAAGATTTATTGTACACTTTGACAAAAAAGGAAATCTATTATGAATTTTAATTTTGTAGGGTTTTTTATTTTATTTTATTTTCAGAAAGGAGGTTGGCCCAGAAATCGACAAAGATAATGACAGCAACAAGAGGTCAGAGGAGGTAAGCTTCTGAACCCAAGCAGCTTCTGAACCCAAGCAGGAAAAATGTGTTTCAACTATTTCTTTTGAAAACAACATTGAAAATGCCACCTGGTGATTTGTTCAGAGCTCCATTGACTGAGATGTGAATGAGATAAAAAATAAAACCTCACACTTCAGGAAGTTGTGTGAATTATTGCAGGAAGTACAGACGTGTACATCTTAATGACAGATTGACAGCTGGAGAGTCTCAGTCATGCAGTATTACTGTCAGGAAGGACGGAGCACTTCAGTGAACCTTGAAATTGTGATGAGAGCTATGTTTTGACACGTTTACCAAAACACTCAAAATGACGTCATCTTTATTAACAGCATTATTACTGGTTGATATATTTAGTCTTACATCCAAACATTCTAAACTCTAAACTCTGTGTCTAAACCGTAGTTCCACTGAGCTAAAAATCTCCACAAATCACTGCTGCGTCTCCTGCTGTCGGGTAGCCTGGCCAGTCTAGACTACATGCTTTCTGTATTCCATTTTCTATTCTATACAAAGACATGCACTCTGGGTCCTAATCTTATTTATATCTTGTGATGGGCATGATTGACAGGTGGATTGACCAATCAGAGAAATGCATGTTCCATTAGTGAAACAAAATGACATGGAGGACTTAAACATTGTAGATTTCTGAAGTGAAGCACTAAACACTGTCCCGATCTGTAGGAGGAGTTTGATTTTGTTTTAAAAGATGGATGAGTCACGGAAATAAATGAACCTGATTGGACGGCTCTGTCTGTCTGTTCAGCAGTTACCATGGTGACACATTGCGCGCTTTTGCTAGGATTATAGCAAAAGGAGAAATTTTATTTGTCAACTGGACAGAGTTTATTTGGTCGAATACGTTTCGCAGCTCATCCAAGCTGCTTCTTCAGTTCTGGTCAGATGCTGGTGGACACTGCCTTATATCTGCTTGAAGGGAGGAGCTTAATTACAATGAAAATTACTCTGAGACAACACATATTTGTTTACAGTTTCTGTTACTCAGGTGAGTCTATTCAATATGGAGTTGTTTACAGTTTCTGTTAGTTAGGTGTGTCTATTCAATATGGAGTGGGAGTGGGGGAGTAGTTAGCATATCCATTCAGGGCCATGATGGTGTTTTCACACCTCTGGACATGTCCTGGCTAGTCCCATTGTTTTCTCTGTTTGTTTTGATTTAGGTTTGAGGATAGCGTTATAGATGGGAGACAAATGATGTCTGAGACCTCCATTTCTGTTCAAGGAAGGATTTTCTTTCTTGACAAAAATAGCCTCTTTAACTCTCCTCTCAAACCAGTTCTTTTCTCTGGTCAAGATCTGGACCTCACTGTCCTCAAAGGAGTGGCCTGTGGCTTTTAGGTGGAGATGTACGGCAGATTGTGGCCCACCCTGGTTTTCCCGTCTGTGTTGATACATCCTTTTGTGAAGTGGCTGTTTTGTTTCTCCAATGTAGCGCTCACTGCAGTCTTCACTACACTGAATGGAGTAGACCACATTGCTTTGTTTGTGGCTCGGTGTTTTGTCCTTAGGATGGACCAGTTTTTGTCTTAAAGTGTTTGTGGGTTTGAAATAGACTGGGATGTCATGTTGTCTGAAGATCCTCTGTAGTTTTTTGGAAACGCCAGCCAGGTAAGGAATAGTTACACCCTTTCTCCTGGGCTCTGGTTCTCTGTTGTCCTGTTTCTTGGCTCTCTTCGTTTTATTGAAAGCCCATTTAGGATATCCACAAACGGAGAGGGCTTTCTCCACGTGTTGTTCTTCTTTTTCCTTTCCCTATGCGCTTGTAGGAACCACTTGGGCCCTGTGTTGTAATGTCCGAATGACTCCCAGTTTGTGTTGAAGTGGGTGGTGTGAATCAAAAAGCAGATATTGGTCGGTGTGTGTGGGCTTCCTGAAGACCTCTACCTGGAGTCGCCGGTCTTCTCTTATCGTTACTGCACAATCTAAGAAGGCCAATGTGTTGTCCTTGGCATCGTCACGTGTGAATTTGATGTTCGGATCTACAGAATTTATATGTGCAGTAAAAGGTTCCAAATCTTGAATTTTGATTTTTGAGAAATTATCATCAACATAACGATACCAGTGCGTGGGTGGAGTGCCTGGATATGAGGCCAGGGCACTCTGTTCAAACTGTTCCATGTATAAGTTTGCAATGATGGGGAGACCGGTGAGCCCATTGCACAGCCGTGGATTTGTCTGTAGAAGTTTCCTCTGAACTGGAAATAGGTGGTACTTAAACAAATTTCCAGCAGTTGGCAGATTTAGTCGGGTGAAAGTTTGGTTCTCTCGTCTAGCTTGGTATCCTCCAGTAGTCTCCTCCTTGCTGCCTCCACCGCTACCGATGTAGGGATACAAGTGAAAAGAGAGGTCACATCAAAGGAAACCATTGTCTCATCCTGGTCAAACTGGAGATGCTTGATTTTGTTCACAAATTCGGCTGTGTTCTCAATGTGGTGCTCCATGTTACCCACCAGCGGAGACAAGATGGTTTTTAGGTGTTTGGCCACATTGTACGTGATGGAGTCTGTGCTGCATACAATGGGTCTGAGTGGTACTCCTTGTTTGTGGATCTTTGGGAGGCCATAGATGCCAGGGATGGCGTCACCAGGGTACAGTCTGTAATATAGCTGTCGATCAATGACTTCTTCCTTCTCCAACTTCTGCAAGCAATCAATGATCTTCTTTTTGTACACATTGGTGGGGTCCCGTTTAGTAATTCGTAGGTTGTGGTGTCACTGAGTAGGCTGTTAACCTTAGCCTCATAATCAGCTGAGTTCAGGATCACAGTGCATCTCCCTTTGTCAGCTGGGAGGATGTTGATGCTGTGGTCCTTCTCCAGAGCAGCGATGGCCTTCCTTTCCTCCGGTGTTACATTGGAGGGTGGAGGTTTGGCATTGCTCAGTGCAGCTGTTAATTTCAGTCTAAGGTCTCCAGCTTCTGTCTCCGTGAGCTTGTTGTTCCTGATGGCGGTTTCTGCTGCTGAGATGTAATCCACCGTGGGGATGCGGTTAGGAGTCACAGAAAAATTCAGTCCTTTGGAAAGTACTTCTTTCTCTGCCTGAGTGAGCACCCGGTTGGAAAGATTTTTCACCCAGCATTCTATGTGCAACGCTTGGCTAGGTTTATCCTCCTTCCTTTTGTTACTCCGATCCTTGGGGTTAGTTTGATGGTGATTTTGGAGTTGTGTAAACTTCCTTATGTGCCGTTCTTTGGTTTTGTTGTGTTGTCTCAACTGACTCGTGGCTATGAAGTCGTTAATCCTTTGAAACATTTCTTTTGGGACTAGCGCCGTTATCCTGTTTAATAAATTGTCTATTTCAAATTTTAAGTTTTCAATGTCATAATTGAGACGGCTGATTCTAAGGCTGAGCATCCCTCTCAGGTAACGCTGGGTTAACCTGGCTGCCCTATGCCCTGGTTCCGGTGATTTCTTCTGTAAAGCCTTGGGGATAAGTTGGTTCTGTCGACATCTCAGGTTAAAGCGTAAATGATTCCTCTTCTCTGCTAACTTTTTAGTGTCCTTTTCCAGCTTTCTAACCAGTCCAACGATGGTTGGCTCGTAGTTGTTCTTGAGATGTGTGTAGAATCCCTCAGTCGTTCAGGTAGAATCCATAGCAAAAGGAGAAATTTAATTTGTCAACTGGACAGAGTTTATTTGGTCGAATACGTTTCGCAGCTCATCCAAGCTGCTTCTTCAGTTCTGGTCAGATGCTGGCAGACACTGCCTTATATCTGCTTGAAGGGAGGAACTTAATTACAATGAAAATTACTCTGAGACAACACATATTTATTAACAGTTTCTGTTAGTCAGGTGAGTAAATGTGTTGCTTGGATTCAAGCAACACATTTACTCTTAAACAGAACGCTCCTACTGATCACAGGCTCCTGAAAATGTGATCTTTAAATCCATTTTGTATTTTTGTGAGTTTTTAGACTATTTTAAAACATTTTTGACAGTGTTTGCTAATGTGTGTGTAGCACCCTTGCAGCCACTCGGTGTACTGTGTACTTACGTGAATGGTGGGTGCTTGGGTTCGTTGAAATACTTTCATTACGTAGCACTTCGTAGTTAGAATAAATTAGACCCAGAGATGGTGTTATTTTTAGCCCAAAAGTATGCAAAGGCCTTGTTTAATTTTAACATAATAATTTGGCAAATTAAACATAAAGTTTCCCCAACACAAACAAAATAGTCAATTAGGCAAAATATATACTAATATAGATAACACAAATTACGGCAGAAATCAATCAAATCTGTCTAAATAAAATTAATATAATCCCTTCCCCTTAACGTCTCCCCAAAACAAGGTCCAGAACTCAATGCGCGCAAAATCAAATTCAGTCTTTTACCAGTGGTGGGCCCACACACACACAAGGTCACGCACGTTACCGTTTATTCATAGGATGGTCAGCAAAACTCGTTGCAGGCCTGAGTGCGGTGAAAAAATCTGGTGAAGGGAACCGAGGTCCGGTGCTTGAGTGCGACGTGGGGACACCGACCACTCCACTGCGTCCACTCCCGCTCCTGCGCGCTCTAGCCCGGCCGCCTCCGCTCCCACTGCTCTGACGAATGGGTCTCTGGGCCGCTCACCCCGATACCAGCTGCTCCGTTAAGACAGCGCAGAACCCGCGGTCCTCCTCCGTGGATCTCTCTCACTTTCATGTGAATCGAGAGCTTTTTTCTCTGTTGGGTTAATCGCGAGAAGGTCCGAGCCTGGGGCGCTTCTCGAGCTCTTCCCCAACTTTTCGCGCTTCTACCCCAAAAGTTTCGAGTCCCCGCTCCCCTTTCATTTTCCTGGCCAATAACTATTGACATTATACAATATGACTTCTCTAAATAACCAATACACTGTAGTTACATTAGAACAGTGGGAAAACAAAAGCTAAATACCTTAACTTATAAAATTTTATCTAAAATATTATGAACTATTTTTAGGTTGACTATAATGAGCTATTTTTAACCTTGAAATACTTTTATGAAGTCTCAGGATATTTATTGGGTTTTAATAAAATTAAATAATGAAATATTTAACATTTAGATTTTTAATCATGTGTCAGGGTTTAATTATTTATTTATTTATAAAGTAAATTAACGTTTACTTTTTGTGATTACTGGTTAAAAGAAAGATTAAAGCAAACCTATTCTACTTTTATACCCAGGTTTACCACTGGGCTACACCCTCCCCCTTCTAGAAGATTTTGATGTCCTCATCAAAATAACTTTACAGGACTCTTATAGTCTTAGACATAATAGAAGAGGCCAGATTAGAACAAGTGAAACACAACGCCATGGTGATGGCACCAGAGGGTTTGACAAGGTAGGCTTCTTGAATCTCTGATGTTTCCACTTCCCACCAGCACACCATGGCTCAGAACAGTTACAGGGTGTTCACAGGTTTTTCCAAGTTTGTCGTAGCTTAGCTTAACCACTGGACGAGTGACTCTTTTTGAACGCTGTACTTGTTCCATCTCTACTTGGGTGTCTTGGTCTTCGTTAAGATCTGTCTCTTCTTCTAGCCCGTTGACTTCTGGATCAGCGAAAGAAGGACAGTCAGTGGCAACTTGCTCCAGCTCAACTAGGTCTGGAACTTGTCTTATCTCATGTTCAGGAATGACTGGATTGGTTTGCTTTGAGGACTTGTCAGATAATGTCAGCACCTTGCCCCAGTCGAACTCAAAACATCTTGGCATAAGTTCTTCGTCATACTCTGATTCTGAGGTTGGGTATTCATCATGATTATTTGTCTGTGTTGGTTCTTTTGTCTGTCTTTGGAATCTGGTGACGGGTCCTGGCTGGGGCCCATTGTCACTTTCATCAACTGGGAGTCTCACGAGGTAACCAATTGGTAACAGGTGGTTACGGTGAACTGTCTTTTCGGCTCCCATGCCTCTCTCTGGCTTGATCTTGTAGACAGGTAAGTTGGGTAGCTTCTCCACAACAACATAGGGCGGGGGCCTCCACTTGCACTTTAGCTTGTGTTTGCCAGTGACTCCAAAATCTCTCAACAACACTCGATCACCTTTCTCCATGACTTGTTCTTCAACATGTTTGTCGTATTTTTTTTTATTTCTTTGGTGTTTCTTGTCTGATGCTTCAGTTGCAAGGCTGTACGCTTGTTGGAGATCTTTTTTGAGCTTAGCCACGTATTGATGGTAGGTTTTGGACTTTTGGTTGTCATCAGTCACGCCAAAACAGATGTCTACAGGCAGGCGAGCTTCTCTGCCGAACATTAGCAGGTAAGGTGAATAACCAGTTGATTCGTTTTGCGAACAGTTATAGGCATGGACCAATTGACTGATCTTCTGACTCCACTTTTGTTTTTGGTTCGGATCAAGGGTGCCAAGCATTGACAACAGAGTTCGGTTGAATCTTTCAGGTTGCGGATCTTCTTGGGGGTGGTAAGGAGATGTTCTTGACTTGCGAATACCCAGCATCTTCAGAAGGTCTTGTATCAACTTACTTTCAAAGTCACGGCCTTGATCTGAATGTATGCGGGCAGGGAGTCCATAGTGTATGAAATAACGCTCACACAGAATCTTGGCCACCGTGGTTGCTTTCTGATCCTTAGCTGGGAAAGCTTGAGCATACCGAGTAAAGTGGTCCGTCACTACAAGGATGTTGGCAAAACCTTGGGAGTCTGGCTCAAGTGACAGGAAATCAATGCAGACGAGGTCTAAAGGCCCTTGGCTGGTGATCTGGTTTAAGGGTGCAGCTTTCTGAGGGAGGGCTTTGCGGGTGATGCATCTGCCGCAGTTCTTGATATACTGCTCCACCTCAGCTCCCATCTTCGGCCAGTAGAACCGGTATCTGATAAGTTCAATAGTCTTTTCCATGCCCAAGTGACCGGACTCATCGTGCAGTGACCTCAAGACCATTGGGACATACTCTGTGGGCAGTACCAGCTGCTTTACCTCAGTTCCATGTCTTTCCACTTTTCTGTAGAGTAGACTGTTTTGAATGACTAACTTGCTTGCTTCTTTGTGCAGGAGTGCAGCATTTGGACTGTCGGTACTTGAAACTGGCAGACCTCCCCTCAAAACCCGTTTAACTGGAGCAATGATGGGGTCATCATCTTGGGCTTTGACAAGGTCGTTTTGGCTGAACTGAGTCAAGGACCCGAGATCTAACCGGACTGGGCAGACAAAACACTCAGGAATGCCGTCTGGTGACACTCCAAGCGTTTCAGCAACACTTGTGGGCTCTTTCTCTTCATGGCACCTGATCTGCTTACACAGAGCGTGGACACCGTCAGGTGATACACTTTCCCAGCATTCTTTGGATGTAGGAAGGGGATTGCGAGACAGGGCATCGGCGTCTGTGTTGCTGGTGCCGGGCCTGTACTGCAAAGAGAAACGATATGTCAACAGAGCTGAGAGCCAGCGGTGACCCGTTGCATTGAGCTTGGCGGTCGTGAGAATATAAGTAAGTGGGTTGTTATCGGTTCGCATGGTAAACTGCGCTCCATACAAGTAATCATGGAATTTGTCTACCACTGCCCATTTAAGTGCCAAAAACTCGAGCTGGTGTACTGCATACTTCTTTTCAGAGGCACTTAACTTGCGGCTGGTGAAGGCTACTGGTCTCAAACCTTCAGGGTACTCTTGGTTGAGGACAGCACCGAGCCCATGAAAGCTGGCGTCAATGTACAGTACATAAGGCCTTGTTGGGTCGGCGAATGCCAGCACTGGTGCGTTGGTAAGGCAGTGGATGATCTTTTGGAATGCCTCTGAACAGGACTGGTTCCACCGGTCACCAAAAGGCTCACTGACTTTGTAGTAGGTCTTTTCGGATGAAGGATTGGACTTTCGCTTCTTTTGGGTGGGCGGATACCATTTGCACAGCTCGGTCAGTGGTCGAACGATAACAGAGTAGTTTCGTATGAATCTGCGATAGTAACCACAGAACCCCAGAAATGACTGCAGTAAAGGAAGGTCTGTTGGCTGCTTCCACCTCATCACCACTTCCACTTTGGCTGGGTCTGTGACGATGCCGTGCTCTGAAACGATGTGTCCAACATAAGTAACTTGCGAGCAACAGAACTGGCACTTATCGAGGGACAACTTGAGTCCAGCTTCTTCCAAATGACTGATGACTTTGAGGAGTCATTGCTCGTGCTCCTCCAGGGTCTTGCCAAAAACAATGAGGTCATCAAGGTACACAGTGACTTCGAGCATGTGCATATCACCGATGGCCTTCTCCATAAGACGCTGAAATGTTGCAGAGGCCCCTGTGATCCCCTGTGGCATCCGTTCAAACTGGAAGAATCCCAGAGGACAGATGAAGGCGGTTTACTCTTTGTCCTCTTCAGCCATTGGGATTTGATAGTAGCCGCTGCGAAGATCCAACACTGAAAACCACTTGCTGCCGGACAAGCAATTGAGGGCGTCATCAATCCGTGGCACGGTGTACTGATCTGGAATAGTTCTGCGGTTCAGGGTATGGTAGTCGACACACATGCGAAGTTGACCATTCTTTTTACGTGCAAGGACAATCGGTGAAGCATATGGACTTCTTGATTCTTTTATGATTCCTGCCGCCAGCAAACCTTGTAAGTGACGTCGGAGATCACCCAAATCAGCAGGGGCTATGCGACGAGACCTCTCTCTGAAAGGAGTATTATCGCTTAGTCGGATGTGATGCTCTACTCCCTTGGCCAAACCTACATCCCACTCTTCGGTTGAGAACACATTAGAATGTTTGGCAAGCTTTTGACTCAGCCTCTCTTTCCACTCTTTGCTGATGGGGGATTCACTGAAGTCAAACAGAGAGGGGTCCATAGCAGGAATGGTATCAACTTTCGAGCTTGGCGTATCAGTAACTAGGTCGGCAACATGCAGTTGAGCAATGACAGTGCCCATAGGAATGGCGGTTTGTTTTAATGATTCATTTCGCAAGAGCACCAAAAACTTGTTTGGGTCAAGTGTCTTGGAGAACATCACAGTTGGCTGGACTAGAACACTCAGAGGGAGAGCAGGTGAATGTGCACGTTCGGTGATGAGTATGCTGTCTCCAATGCTTTGTCTTTCTTTAACTTTACAGATAACAACTTGGTCTGTGCCTGGAGCACTTTACTTCCGCCACAGGTAAGTCTTTGTCATTGCTTGTGGATGTCACAACAGATTTTGGTAAGTAACTTTTCTCATGCACTTGAACTTTGACTGAGTGGACATTCTCATTGTCTTCATTCATTGTTTTGGACTGGAAAGGACAGACTCCACTGACGTTGGTGCCGATCAAGACAGGTATGGTCTCAGAACAACGTGGATCAGGACAGACCAGAGCCAGAACAGGGACAGATTTAACTTTGTTGGACTTGGACATGTTGGGCAATTCCAACTCAACTTGAATGTACCCTTTGTATGGATAGCTGCTCTCTGACTCACTGAGACCCCAAATAGCTAGACCCGTCACTGGATTTAGCGGAAGGTGTGACAAGTGTTTGTTGTACCAGCTGTCGAAGATGATGGTAACTTGGGAGCCACTGTCCATCAGTGCAGTGCATACCTTTCCATTGATCTTGACTCGAGCATTGGAGGGTGGTCCAATCAGTCCTTTGGGCAAATTATGGGGCTGAACCTTTACAGAACTTCTCTTGACACTTGCATTTGTGGTCTTTGTTCTTGACTCATTATCTGGTTTGTAGTTTTGTTTGCTCTTTCTTTGTGCCTGCAGCAGTTTTTGGATAACTTTAGGATAGTTCTCTGGAGCTGCACATCTAGTTGCGAAATGCCCATCTTCGCCGCACCGATAACAAAAGAAGTCACTTGAGTCTCTGAGTGCAAAGGTCTTAGACTGCAGGGGTCTTGACTGAGTATCTCTTGGTTTGGACTCGGAGGCAGAACTGTACTTGGGCTTGACTGACATGACAGAGACTTGTTTTTGGAGCCTGACTACTTCTTTCTTTAGAGCTTGAACGCTTTTGTCTTCAGAGTTCTCTGCCACTGGTGTGACTAAGGGCAGAGGACTCACTGGCAGGGGACTTGACATGACAGGGGACACAGACAGCTCACATACTTGGTCTCTGAGTTGGAGTATTTTGGCTCTCAAGTCTTTCAACTCAGTGTCAGAGGTTGCAGTGGCACATTTGGTGTAGACTGCCTTGGGCGGATATAATCTGCGCCGGGATGCTTCATGCTCCTCCTCTAGACTAACCTCATTTAGTAACTCGAGGAATGAAGGAGGATTGTCTCTCCTGTCCCTCAATCCGAGGTTGAGGATCATGAGATCAGATCTGACGACCCCTTTAATGAGTTGGTCAAGACGTGCTTTGTCGGCCACAGATGACTGGAGTCCACCTTTTTGAACAACTCTGTTCAGAACCCTTTCCAGGCGTCTCAGGAACTTTGAAAGTTTCTCACTGGGGTGTTGACACAGCATTCGGAAAGCAAAATAAAGTTCTTCGCCACTTTCAGGTGTGCCAAACGTGGTCTCGAGAATCTCAATGTAGTCCATTGAGGTCACATTTGGATTCTTGAAACAGACAGCTTGAAGGATCTCTAAGGCAGGGCCCTTTACACTGTCCATTATTTTCATTTTCTTTTCTCTTTCAGGGCGATCACATTCCTTGATCATAAGTCTGGCTTGCTCAACCCAATTTTCCAGCTGTTCCTCTCCAGCAGGTGTGGGCATGACCCCTGAGAAAGTACGCAGTCTTCTGTACAGACTGTGTTCATGGTTGGTGGGCTTGCTTGTCAGTTGCAGAACATCACCAACAGCTCTGATGATAACTTCAGGTGTAGAGGCTTGTAGTGAAGAGAACTGACTTGAATCGGGCTGTGGCACACTTTGACCATCACCGGCTGTCTGAATCTGGGGCACCTCTTCCTGCTCAGAAGGTCCAAAGATTCTCCATGCTCCGGCATACCCCTCGGGAACTACATCAAGAGGAATAGCTTGTGTATTCACCTTCTCTCGGCACTCACATAGCACCGTAAGACTCTGAGACTGTGGGTCATACATTCTTCCTCTCACCTTGACTTTCCCGAGTGCTTTGATAGTCTGCAGTGTTCCTTCAATGACGCTCATGTGCATTGTGTAACCATGGCATCTGCTGAACATTACGCCACAGAGATGCACATAGAACACCGTGAGGCCATTGCAAAGTATCAGTTCTGTCTTTCAGCTCAGGGCGGAGTTGCAGAGTGTTCTTAATTCTTTCACACATGATGCCCCCGGGGTGGAGCTCCCCCTGCAGGTGAAGCGGTGCTGCCCTGGGCCCTGAAGGCTGTGAGGAGGTCTGGCTTCTGCTTCAGGGACGTCCCCATCGTGTCCTTCAGTGGAGAGGAGACAAAGGGCCAACAGGGGGCGCAGCGGGAGTTCTTCAGGTGAACTACAACTGCACGGCCCGTTGGCTGCACTGGATCCAACCTTAAGCATGTTACTTTATTTGGATCCAGGCTGATGCTGCAGGAGCTCCAGAAAACGTCGCTGTTTGAAGGCCAGCCCGGTCGCCTCCTCTTGACCTCTGACCTCTCAGCGCTGGAGGAGTGGGGCTACTATGAGGCGGGCGTTCTGATTGGCTGGGCCCTGGCTCACGGTGGGGCGGGGCCACGTTGTCTGCACCCTAATCTATTCAAGGTAGTGTCACAATGCCAAAATGTATAACTTGATTTTGTTACTAAGGAAACAATACTATTTTCAATACCACAGTGATGTCACAATGTCTAAACTCTGCTGCCCACCTCCTCACCTGCACCCTCAGTTTAATTGTGTGTCTTAATTGTTGTTTGTACGATGTCCTTGAGTGTCCAGAAAAGAGCCTTTTTATTTATTTATTTTTTTATAATCATAGACTGTATATAAAAGTGGATTAAGCCAGTGTGATGTCAACCATAGTGTTCAGCTCCACTCAAATGAAGCTCGCGATGCTCACGGTTACAGGAGCGAATTTGGAGCCAGACTCCATATTGTAAATAGGACAGACAAAATACCAAAAAAAAACAACAACACAGGATCATGTAGAGTGGGTTAATGCGAACATTTTACGACCAAAATGACGAGGCTCAAAGCAGCAGTTACAGACCGAGGAGCCACAATATTCCAGTGCAAGTCAATGGGAGCCAGGGTCAGAAGGAGCCGGAAGAGCCGCATGAGAACGTCCTGTTTGGAACGCGGTGGCTAGTGTGTTAGCTATATCCATTTATATACAGTCCACTTGTTTCACACCACAGACAATCATCAATAATTTTATTTTTAGTTTTTGCTTTGCTTTTGCAAAGGGCTATATAGAACTTGCGTATTATTATTCTGGATACAGACTGAGTTCTTTTCTGGACACATGGGCTACTGTACAAAAACGACAAAATGTGTCATCTCTGAACTGAGCACCATAATATATCAGATCATTACATCATTATTAGTATTATTATATTGTCTGTGAGCTAGTTCTGCTATAGATCAAAAGCCTTCAGGTCCACTTTTGTTCTGTTTATGTATATATATTTATTTCAGAGTTGATAAATGGCTATCTAGTTTTGATAGTAGTGTTGGTATTGTTTTGGTTCTGGCAAACCCTACTTCCACATAAGGAACATTTGGTGGTGGTAGATTTCTACTTTAGCCGCAGCTGCCCTAGGGCACATTGATACTGTGAAGTGTGGCTGCCAGTCTACACTTAAAGGTGCCCTGTGGAACTTTCTGGTGGAGGGTCCGCCAGCTGCTTGTCTTCATGGAAATGTTTTTTGCTTAATCTAGAATGTCCCACAGTATGGCATTAAACTCATCCATGGAGACAAGCCCACAGTGCCTCCAGGCCAAGTTACAGGTCAGATCTGTGGAGAGGTGAGCTCACTCACTGTAGGAGTGCATGTTTCTCATAGTATTTTTGAGCAGTAAAACATCAGTAATTGAATAAATGTAACATAGATGAATTTAATACAATACTGTGAAACTTTCAGGTAAAGCAATACAGTAATATCTCCATGTAGATAAGTTTGTTGCGGACCCCTACCAGAAAAGTTACACAGTTCACCTTTAACCAATCACATAACTACCATGGCACTACCACAAAGTATTTTCCAATGCTATTTCAAGCTCGTGCCATTCCTTTTCCTTTTTTCGAATGAATATACAAGGTCGAACTAAGGTAGTATGAACTGAATGTCACAAACACGTCCTCATTTTTATTTCACCTCATAACCAGTGGTAAAAGCATTCATTTAAAGATGACATGTAAAATTTACTTGATTAACTTTTAATCATAATGGTTTTCCCTCAGCATCAAAGGTGCACTATGTCACTTTTTGGTTGCGACCCATCACCTGCTTGTTTTTATGGATATGTCATTTGTCCGCCTGAAATGTTCCACAGTATGACATTATGGCATTTGATGAACCCTGCACCTTTAACTTGCTCAGAGTTGTATTTGGATGGTCAGTGAGAATTTTAAGGCTCACTGCCGTGCATTATGTGTATAACCGCACAGGTAGTCCACAACAGTTAATCACCATCACCATAGCAACGGTAAACAAATAGGCTATTTGAAATAGGACGGACAAGGTGCAACTAAAACAGAAATACTTTATGACTTAATGACTTAATAACATCCAAGTTTGCCAGATTTAAAGGACCCATATTACTGTATTTTATTTTTGTTCTAATGTTGTTTCCACATCACAAACACACCTGGAGTTGTGTTTTGTTTCATTCACACATGTTTAACACACACCCTGCATGTTTAGGCTGTGTTCTGAATTTTCAAACTGAAAACGCTTTGTTCCACCTTGTGATGTCATATGGCAATACAAGAAGTGATCCAGTGTGTTTTTTACATTTTCCCTAGAATCATTTGGATCATTTCAGCCCTGGAATTGCCAATCTTTACTGAACTAAAGATAAAAGGAGCTGTTCACTTAAAAAAATACCACTGCATGACATCACAAGGTGGGACAGAGTGTTTTCTGTTTGAGAGAAGAACTCAGCCTAAATCTGCAGGGTTTGTGTGTTAAATGTGTGAATGAAACAAAACACAACTCCAGGTCTGTTTGTGATGAGGAAACAACATTACAGCATAGAAAAAAAAAAGTGTAATATGGGCCCTTTTTACTTAATAATTACTTACTTAATTCATGCATGTTTTTAGTCATCCTGTATTGTCCTTCATTTAGGTTTGAAGTTTGTCCTTCATTTTGTACTGTCCTTCATTTAGGTCATTTAGGTTCTTATTGTTGAATTTTTTATTTTCAACAATAAGAACGTGTATTTGAAAGCTGCTTCTTGCTCTAGTGAAATGCCACTATAAAAGGCTGGGACCTGTTTCTGTTTATGATAATAAATGTATAGAATTGAAAAGGTGATCTACATAAGTTATAGTTTAATTGTAAATACCAGAAAAAGCATAATGTATCTTGTCAAATACTGAATGAAAATCCCAAAGAGATTCACTTAAAGGTGCACTGCGTAACTTTCCTGGTGGAGGGGCCGTCAAATGCTTTTCTATATGGAGATGTTATTGCTTTGTCTGGAATGTTTCACAGTATGGTATTAAACCCTTTTTATCTTCATGGAGACCAAACCAGACCAAGTTACAGGTCAGATCTGAGAAGAGTTTTTCTAGGTATTTTTGAACTATAAAACCTGTAATTGAATAAATGTGAAGTAGAGCTGTTTAAAGTCACACTGTGGAACATTCCAGGCAGCGCAATGACCTCCATAGAAACGAGCAGGTGACGGACCCCCGACCAAAAAGCTACATAATACACCTTTTAATGCCAGTTCATTCTTTTCAGTTGATGTGTGGCCACTGCTCCTCTTTGGACGACTTCAGCTGGAGGGATGTGGCAGACTTTGAAATACAGAGTCATCTCCAGCAGGTAAGTCCCAGGAATCATTCTGTGTGTGCGTGTGCGTGTGCGTGTGCGTGTGCGTGTGGGTGTGGGTGTGTGTGCGTGCGTGCGCATGTGTGTGTGTATAGCTGGGATTGGTCCTGTTCTAGTTCAGACACTCCTGGTCTAGTTTATATTCACTAAACGAGGTTGAAAAGTTTTATAACAAAGACTTGCACATTAGTAAACTAAAATGACAAATGAATTAACACTGAATGCTTTTTTCAATTAAACACTTTATAAATAGTCCATAATCAGAAGCTGATTTCGATGCTAGGGTAAGTACTTAAAGTGCCTATGACAGGTTGGACTACTCTTTTTACTAAAACACACTTACCCAAAATTTACACCAGGAGCATCAGCGACGCGTAACATTGGCAGAGCTGCGTACACGGATACTTTTAAAAGAGTCAGTTTACACCAGAGGCAGAGCTGCTCCTGTGACTCCAGCCTCTGTGGATTCTCACGTTTAAACACTAAACTTTATACACTGCTTTTGTGTTCACTGTTGATTGGATGAATAATGTTTTAAATCACAATACACACTAAATCTGTGGTTCGCAGATGGTTCGCAGTTGGTGCTTGCATTAATAAATTTTTAACTCTGTTGTCTGCACCACATACCTTTTCCTCCAGAAGTTCTTCTTGTAAAGTTTCTGTCTGATGTCGTAAAGTGTTTTATATTTATAAACTTTCCGTAGTCCATCACGAGTCATTCCCCGAGCTCCTGATGCTGCTCATGGTGTTTGTGTGACTGTAGTGGTTTTAGAGAACGCGCTGTTACTGCTTTGGTGTAAATTTGGGGGTTAAGATCATTATTTTTAAGATTTGGCTAAAATGGAATCATTCTTTTCCCACACTGACCATTTTTTAGGTTTAAAATTTTACTTCCTGGTTGGAAATCATGACATCAGGCTAGGGAATTCCATAACTGTTACCTAGCAACCATGTTATAAAGTGGTCTAAAACCCCTTTATGTACACAAAAATGATTTTTTTAAAATAAAAATAGGAGAAAACATCTTTATTTTGTTGAAATCATGCTTAAATAATCAGCAAATAAAAGTTTGTGTAAACTGTGCTTAACTTTTTGACAGACTTCTCCCTAGTATGATGTCATCAATCTGTTTGAATGCACAACTTCCTGTAATTTTCTTTCCAAATTGTTTCTTGATGTGTGTAAAACTATAATTTATAGTTGCAGTAGTTATAATCTCATGAAATAAGTTAAAATTAGAGGGTCATAAAAATCTAATTATTATATCGACTTATTGTTCAATATATGAAAGCTGGAAAAATACTTTTTGGGGGTCAGTATTTATCGTGCGTACTTTTCCTATTTTTTAGTTTTCTGAAAAGAGTTAAGCCCTAAAAGGTTGAATAAATACATTCCATGAATCTTTACAGAAAACTAAGGAAAGTGTTTTGTTCTGTTGTTTATTTATTGCAGCTCATGTTTTTTGACAATATTAAACATTTAGAATAGTTTTTGTGGTTTAAATCTGCTCTTGGGTTATTGCGTCAGTAGCATAAATTTGTTTCAGTATTATTTTTTTAAATATTTACTTCAGGAATATATGGCACTTCAAAATGTTATCGTGACAGGCCTAGTCAAAAACACATGTAGATAAGAAGGGTGCATGACATGTGACGGTATTAAAATAATGATCTTTTAATTCACTGTCAAATCTCTCAGTCATGCTCCAGTTCAACACAATTCCAACTTTTTATTATTATTATTATTTTTTGTTTTTATTAAAGGTGCACTATGCAACTTTTCAGGTAGAGGGTCCGCCACTTAATTGTCTCCATGGAGATGTTACTGCTTTGCCGTGAATGTTCCAAAACTTATCTGTTTTATGTTAAGTGAATTTCAGGTATTTTTATTTCTCAAAAATATGTCAAAAACATGCAGTCTCATTCTCAGTGTCGTCGCCTCTCCAAAGATCTGACCTGTAACTTGGCCTTGCAGCGTCACTTGTTTGCTTCTTTAGAAATTGTTACATTTAATGCCGTGCTGTTGAAAATTCCAGACAAAACTAGGACATCTCCATGGAAACAAGCAGCTGGTGGACCGTCCACCAGGAAAGTTACACATTGCACCTTTATAAGTAGCTATATTTTTGTTTTTATTGTTACAGGTGTGTTCTGATGTGAGGCCACTCAGATTAAATGCATCTGACTCCAATATTCAAAGGTGTACCATGTATATAATTTTTCTTACAGAGTCCACCACCTGCATTGTCTTAGAATGTCACTAGAATGTTCCACATTATGCGTTAAACTTGTATCTATCTCCATGGAGAGGACCAGGTCAAGGTCCTGACCCGACTCATAGAAAGAGTGGAGGTATGAGCAATGAACACCTGTAATTAAATTAAATAAGTGTATGCTAGGTAAGTTTAATTTCCACACTGTGAAGCATTCCAGACAAAGCAAAAGAATCTTCAGATGAGCAGGTGCTGCACCCTTCACAGAAAAGTTACATAATGGACCTTTAAAAGACCTATTGCTGGGTCAGATGACATCACAGCATTCTAATGGACAATATTAACTGATACAGATGGGGGGAGCTAAAATTAATATTGTTAAAATATAAAATTATGTTGTAATACAGTGAGTTCCTGGGTTTAGTCAGTAATTGAAAATACCAGGTTCAACATTTGCGAATTTACCTTTTGGATATCTCCTGGCAAAGTACAATGTAAGAAAAGGGGAAATCTGGCCCTTCCCCCATCTGGGAGAATAACATCATCACATTCTAGAACCTGAAAACTACCAATAGTTTTCCAACTGTCCCTCTTGTTTTGATCCAGGTTGATGTTTCAGCAGCTCCAGAAAAAGTCATGAGTTCTGATAAATGTTTGCTTTTTGTTTAATGTCACACACACCCATGCTCCAGTCCAAAGCAGTTCCACTGTTCTCTTTGTTTTTATTACCTAGCTGTATTTTTATTTCCACAGTTACAAACCTGTTCAGATGCGAGGCTCCTCAGTGCCAGTCTGCGGGACTGGGTGTCTCATTGTGGTGTGCCTGAGATCTCCTCTGCAACCACTGAGGAAATTTCAAACATCTACAAAAGAGCTGTTAAGTACTACATCCATGACAGGTAAGAGCGTATAAAAACACAAATTTGAAAGGGCCCACACTGTTATTTTCAGATCTGTTCTAATGTTGTTTCCTCATCACAAACACACCTGGAGTTGTGTTTTGTTTTATTCACATGTTTAACACACAAACCAACCCTGCATTTTTAGGCTGAGTTCTTCTCTCAAACTGAAAACATCTCTGTTCCACCTTGTGATGTCATGTGGTAATACAGGAAGTGCTCCACTGTGTTTTTAAACTCCACACACCCTTAGTAGAATCTTTTGGATAATTTCAGCTCTGTAATTGTCCATCTCTACTGAACAAAAAGTAAAAAGTAGCTGTTAACTTGAAAACTACCACTTGATGACATCACAAGATGGAATGGAGCATTTTGAGCTTTGGAGATG
The DNA here is from genome assembly GCA_029959045.1 of Taenioides sp. WSHXM2023. Lineage (NCBI taxonomy): Eukaryota > Metazoa > Chordata > Actinopteri > Gobiiformes > Gobiidae > Taenioides > Taenioides sp. WSHXM2023. The sequence goes on along the minus strand of CM057095.1, from coordinate 30,548,429 downwards.
TAGACTTAGACTTAGACTTAGACAAACTTTATTGATCCACAAGGGAAATTATTTGGATACAGCAGCTCAAACATCACAATATAATATAATAACAAAGAGTAAAAAATAGATGGTATAGCAAAAAGAGCAAGAGACAGAAGTCAAATGAGACATAATTATAAAAATGTATATGTACAAGTCAAAATAAAATAGAAAAATAAGTAATAAACTATAAAATAAACTATAAAATTACAGCTATAAACGAGACAAGAACAACAGTGCAAATGATATGCAGATTGACAGGACATAAGGTTATCTGTTGCTTAAGATTAAGTTGTACAGTTGTAGGGAGTATTATCTGTTACATAAGGGTGAGTTGTTGTACAGTTGTAGGGAGTATTATAGTATGAATGTAGTCCTGTATCTCTCACTGTTTGAGTGGCGCTGTAGGAGCCTGTTGGAGAATGAGCTCCTCTGTCCCTCTATAGTCTGGTGCAGTGGGTGAGTTGTTGTACAGTTGTAGGGAGTATTATCTCCTCTGTCCCTCTATAGTCTAGTGCAGTGGGTGAGTTGTTGTACAGTTGTAGGGAGTATTATCTCCTCTGTCCCTCTATAGTCTGGTGGAGCTGTAGGGAGTATTATCTGTCCCTCTATAGTCTGGTGCAGTAGGTGAGTTGTTGTACAGTTGTAGGGAGTATTATCTCCTCTGTCCCTCTATAGTCTGGTGCAGTCTAGAGAAGTCCAGGGCGCTGGCCACCACAGACTGGTAGAAGATCTCCAGTAACTTGCTGCACACATTGAAAGACCTGAGCTTTCTCAGGAAGTAGAGTCTGCTCATGCTCTTCTTGTACACAGCATTACAGTTGTCCCTCTAGTCCAGCCTGTTGTTCACATGGACGCCAAAGTACTTATAGCAGTCCACTATTTCCACGTCCTGGCCCTGGATGGTAATGGGTTCCACTGGTGTGGAGTATTAATAAAGGATTACTCAAACATGTGTCAGTGAAATAAAACACAACTTCAGGTATGTTTTTGTTGAGGTAGCAGCATTATAACACAGCTTAAAGCTCACAGTTTTTGTCTAATATAGGACCTTTAAAGAAGGGGTATTTTGTTAGATCAACTTCAGAGTATTGTTCCTTATTATAAAGTTGATTCCTCATCCAAAACCTGTGTAAAGTGGTTTTCTGAATCGTTAATGCACATTTGAAGGATTTTGTGGTCACACAGGCTCCGTTCAAACTCTTCTTATGGTTAGGTGTACTTGATGTCACATGTCGACTCTGAAAGTTGTGCAAAGTGCTTATAAACTGAATAATTAGGATTTCATGTTTTTAAAGATGCATTGCGCAACTTCTGTCACCTACTTGTCTCCATGGAGATGTTGTTGCTTTGTCTGGAATGTTCCATGGTATGACATTAAAAACATCTATCTAGCATTTATTCATTAAGGGTGTTTTTATTGCTCAAAAATACAATCATTCTCTCTGCGAAAAGGGTTGCATCTCCACAGATCTGACCAGTAATGTAGCCTATAGTTATATTTATCGTCTCACTCATGATAGGTTTAATCTCTACCGTGGAAAATTCTAGACTAAGCAATAACATCTCCTTAGAGATGAGCAGATGATGGACCCTCCACTAGAAAAGTTGCACAATGCACCTTTAACAGAATAAAAATCAGGTACAAAGCCTTTTAATTTAAACTTCTTAGGTTCTTTTTTAAGACAATACAGTAACGTGTATTTACCTTGTTGACATGTTTCGGCTGCTAGGCAGGTTGCTCAGACTGACCACGCCTCCCGTTGCCTGGTGGTCTCTGGAGGAGGGTGTCCCAGGTGTGTGAAAGGAGGAACGCTCCGTCATCACGGTTATTGCTGTCCGTGCCTCGTTTTCTGATTTCAATGGCCTCCCTGATCCAACAATATAACCAAGGAGGAGAGGAAAGCCATTAATCATATGAAAAAAGACAACACAATCACTATTTTACCCGCAGATAAAGGAAGGACAACAGTTATATTAGACACAAGAACATACGAACAGAAAATGGAAGCGCTACTAGCAGACACTGACACATACGAAATAATCAGAAAGAATCCGACAGAAGAAAAGAAACAAGCCCTAAAAACATTACTCAAACCCCTATTAGAACAAGAAAAAATCACCCGAGAAGCATACAATAACCTGGTCTCAACAGCCAGCATCACCCCTCGCATTTACGGAACACCAAAAATTCACAAAAAAGATACACCACTCTGCCTGATAGTCAATAGCATAGGTTCAGTCACATACAATCTGTCAAAAGCCCTGGTCGAAATAATAAAACCACTCATCGGTCAAACAAAATTCCACTGCAAGAACGCAAAACAATTGGCACAGGATCTAAAAAACATCACAGTAACTCCAGACGAAATATTCATATCACATGACGTCATCTCACTCTTCACCAAAACACCCGTGGATGTCACACTACAAATAGAACAGGATAAACTCAGAAAGGACAAAACACTCAAAAAATGCACAAATCTAACTGTTGAAGATATTACGCAACTATTACACTTCGTGGCCAAATCTTACTTACTTACTTAGGGCTCCAGCGAAGGGGATGGGGCGTCCCGTCCCTGTGCGTTGAGCCGACCAGATGAACCAGTTTTTTCCAGTGCTGGCGGTCTTGGGCCAGCTGCTCTGCGTCCTCCACGGTGACTCCAAGTTGTTGGAGGTTGCCCGCGATGACGTCAAGCCATCGGGTGCGGGGCTTGCCTCGTGGTCGTTTCCAGCCTGCTGCCTTTGGATCAAACTGGAGGATGGCTCTCGTGGGATGGTCAGCAGGAAGGCCAAATCTACATATTTCCAATACCATAACATCATTTACAGACAGAAGGAGGGGTTCGCAATGGGAGATCCACTATCCGCAATAATGAGCAGTTTTTTCATGGAGGACTTGGAACAAAAAGCATTCAACACAGCACCCCCACAATGCCGATTAACTTTCTGGAAACGCTATGTAGACGACATCCTGGAAAAAATACAGCAAGGACACACCCAAGAACTCTCAACACACAAGACAGTACCGGTAACATTCAGTTCACACATGAGGAGGAGAAAGATGGAGCAATATCATTTTTGGACATAAAAATCCACCACATCGCAGACGGCAGCATCAAAATAACAGTATACAGGAAACCTACGCAACACCGACCAATATCTACTCTGGACATCCGAACATCCCACTGCACGTAAACTTTCAGTAGTAAGGACACTATTCGAACGGGCCACACTCATAACAGACCAAACTGACAGGGAAGAGGAGGAGAGACACATTATACAAGCACTCAAACAATGTCAATATCCCAACTGGGCCATAAACAAAGGCAGACAACAAGTCAACAATAAAACCAACAAACCCCGACAAAAAACACAACAAAGCAATAGAGGGCAGCAGGATCACAAGAACAAAGTCACACTACCATACATCAGAGGAATAACTGAACCCATCCAGAGCCATGAAAAAACACAACATAAGCACTGTAGTCAAACCATACACAAAACTCCGCCAACAGCTAGTACACCCCAAAGATAAAATCCCACAAGAACAAAAATGCAACATCATCTACAAAATCCAATGCAAAATCATGCAATAAATCATACATAGGGGAAACAGGCCGGGCTTTTCACATCCGAAAAAAGGAACACCAAAAGGAATGTGAAAAGGAAACATCAGGGAGACTCACCAGAACACAAAAAGACAAAGCATTGCAGGAAAACCTAAAATCTGCCATATCAGACCAGTGTAAAAGAAATAACCACATTATGGATTGGGACGGGGCACGGGTCATTGGATCGGAAAACAACAAGTTCAAACGCTGGATCAGGGAGGCCATTGAAATCAGAAAACGAGGCACGGACAGCATTAACCGTGATGACGGAGCGTTCCTCCTTTCACACACCTGGGACACCCTCCTCCAGAGACAACCAGGCGACGGGAGGCGTGGTCAGTCTGAGCGACCTGCCAGGTCAATCAGGCTGACCACGCCTACAGGAAGTAACAACAGCTGATATACGACACGTCACCACCAACACTGGTGACAGTTCTGAAGATGGCTCGCAGCTAGCAGCCGAAACATGTCAACAAGGTAAATACACGTTACTGTATTGTCTTAAAAAAGAACCCAAGAAGTTTAAAGTACATAAGAAGACAAAATGAACATCTTCGGTTTAAAGCCTTTTAATGTTATAACCTCTCCCTTAAGTAGGACTAATCCAGGTCAGGACCATATAAATCCTAGCGCAGATCAGCACCTTTTGGATGGGGGTCTTATGGAATTCTATCTTTCTGTGATACTGATATTTAACTTTAGTTTTGATCATTTCTTCTTCTGGTCAGTTGCATGTTTGTTATGGGGATTTAGTAATTCTGAATCGGAGAAAATGTAATATCCATCATCACTATATCTTCTGCTGAGGTCTGAGTGCCAAAGTTATGATGTTCTGTAAAGCTCCTCCAATAGGCCCTGTTCACGGACCTGCTGGATTCCGCTTCTCCCAAAGGACAGAGGGTTACACATGGATAATCACAGACAGCGTGTTCAAATCTTTACGACAGTGTATATACTTCACCGGAGGACACTTCTGTGTGTATTAAAGTAGGTGTTTGTGTCTAAAAGCTAATGCTACACAGCAAATTCGCCAGTGTTAATATTCCAGTGTAACTTGTATTTAACACTACCCAGTGTTAATTTACCACTGAACTAGGTAGAATTAACACTACCACAGTAAGTTAGTGTAAGTGTTAGTGTGGATTTCGCGTGCTAAACTCTGCCTACACTGTCAGTGCTAAACTTGACCCCACACTTCAGTTCCGGAGTTTGAAGAAGGAGCAGCTGCACGACCGCCATTTTTCTGCTCGCTTCGGTAAGGTCTGCTTTTTCAAATACTGCATTTTAAACAGTTAAACTGTCAGAATTAAACGAGTTTGCTACATGGTCTCTGCATAAAATGACAGGAAATGTTCAAAAGGTTAACTTTTTTTAAATAATTGTTACTATTGCTCACAAGTTAGTATCAAACTGTACTGTACAGTCTGTACAGAAAAACACATAGTGAAAAACGCGGTCCTTTTATACTATTACTCAGCTACAGCTGCTAAAGGAAACCCTCAAGTGACGGATGGACAGGGACAGGGACAGGCTGCGTAGAAGCTCCCGTCTGTAGGAGCTGGAGGCCGGAGCCGAGCGGTGACCGGAGCGGAGGACAGAGCTCAGGGAGAACTGTCATATTTTCAACATTTCTGCTTAATAATGTTAATACTGGGGTTTTAGGACTCACTTTATACAACGACAATGAGCAAATCCCTCGCGCAATGAGTGAAACTGATTAAGCTAAAAGCCGCTAGCCGCTAACATTAGCTGCATCCTGTTAGCCGCTGGTTAGTGAGGGGATGTGTGCCTTTTACAGGCCGCAGGTGAACCACAGTGGTGCAGGGAGTTTGTACCGAGGTCCACAATGTGTGGGAAGCCCCACGTTACCGAGTCCGGTCTTACACGGACCCGCGGGACTGATCCTGTGTTGGGCGGGAGCGGCTCCTCAAGTGCGCACAGAGCCGATATCAGGCTCCGGCTCCGGAGGAATGAGCAGCTCACAGTGAGTCTTTAACACCGTGTGGGCGGGAAGTCCCCGCCAGACCGACCCAAATCTTTAAGAAAAAAGTCATAATGTCTCGGACAAGAGCGGATTTTTAAGCGAGGACACGGTTAGCTGGCGCACCGATTCTTGAGAAATGAACGGGTAGCGGCTGTTCCAAGAGCCGTGAGAGTGCGGACCGGACGAGTGCGGGTTTGACCGGGCAGCACCAGGGCAGCACCAGGGCAGCACCAGGGCAGCACTAGGGCAAATGGACCGTAAAGAGCCGGAGATAGACGATATTCCCGAGGTAAACTGTACTAGCACATGTGGCATAGTCTACAGCCTGGTTAGCTCAGTTAGGCTAAAGCTGCGGCTGTGTTCTGTCTCTGTGTGGCGCCTGCTAATCAAAGTTATATCAGTGTTTGACAGGCATCTCACTTTTTCTGTTCTTGTGTGTAACAGGTAAATGCTGAAATATGGTGAAGACTGAATAAACCCACAGTGGCACAGGATTTTATGCAGGTAATGTCTGTAGTAGTCTTGGTACATATTCATCAGTAATTATTGTCATACTGCATGCTTTTATGCTTCTTTATGAACCATTTCCAGTTACTATAAAGTGAACGTGTTAACACAGTTTTGGTGATGTTCAAAAGTTAATTTGCCATATATATAATTTATTCTGTACATTACTGCAGGTGCCTGTCAACACCATCAAAGCAAACCATGGTAGGCAATTTATTTTGACTTTTAATCTTAATTAATGTACTGTCTAATTGATTGGTGACTGAAACAGTTAATTTAAACTTACTATATCTTCATTGTTTATTATTTCCAAGGATTTTTCCAGACACAGATGGCAAGTGGAAGGGTAATTTGGGAGCATAATGACAAATAATAGTAATTTTGAGTAATTGATGTTTTATCTTGCTTGTTAGTCCTTATTATGATGATGTTTAAGTTGAACTCCTTACATTTTAAAGGAGGTGAGGTATCTAGTGGTACAAGAAGAAAGTGAACACTTCTGGCAGACATGGCAGAAATTTGAGGGTAGATCAACTTGAGCTTACAAAGTTTTCGGTGTAAAAAGCATTTTGTTTTGATTAGCAAAAACAAGCAAAAACGTGGCTGCAGAGCTGGGTTGCTGACCAAGCTCAAGAAACAGCCACTGAAACCCCCGCTGCCAAGTCTCTACCTCTCCAACGCCAGATCCATGGTAAACAAGACGGACGATTTAGATTTACTGCTGGCTGGGAACCGCTACGTTCGGGAATCCTGCACTTTAATAATTACAGAGACTTGGCTACATCCACAAATACCCGATGCCACGGTGCAGCTAGCAGGCCGCACGTTACACAGATCAGACAGGACCAACGACTCAGGGAAAAAAAGAGGAGGTGGGCTTTGCATCTACGTGAATGAAGGTTGGTGTAACAACAGTACTGTACTGGACAGACATTGTTCTCCAGACTTAGAATCCATGTCGGTGAGATGCAGACCCTTCTTTTTACCCAGAGAGCTAACTGCCATTGTCATCACTGCCGTTTACATACCACCGGACGCTAATGTAAGAACTGCTCTCTCCCTACTGCTTGACGCCATAAACAATCACCAGCGTGCCTACCCAAACGGAGCACACATTATTGCAGGAGATTTTAATCAGGCAAATCTCAAAACTGTTTTACCAAAATTTCATCAGCATGTGAAGTGCTCAACAAGGGAGGATAAAACTTTGGACCATGTTTACTCTAATCTCAAGAGTGCATACAAAGCCATACCCCTCCCCCACCTGGGCCAGTCAGACCACCTCTCACTCTTCCTGGCTCCAGCATACACCCCCCTCAGCCGACAAACAAAGCCCCAACGACAGACCATTATCACCTGGCCTGATGATGCCCTCCCCCGACTCCAAGACTGCTTTGAACAGACACAATGGGAGATTTTCCATCATGAGGACCTGGCTACATTCACAGATACAGTACTATCCTACATTAAGTACTGTATGGGCATGGTCACTGTGGGTAAGACCATCCGAGTGTACCCTAACCAGAAACCGTGGATGACCAGACAGGTCCGCTCTCTCCTCCAGGCCCGCGATGCAGCCTTCAGATCTGGCGACCGAGCGCTCTACAGCACAGCTCGCGCCAACCTGAGGAGAGGCATCAAGGCAGCCAAAGCAGACTACAAGAGGAAGATCGAAGGGCAACTCAACAATCCCCGGCAGGTGTGGCAGAGCATACAGTCTCTGACTAACTACAAGGGCTGTGCTGTGACATCTGGGGACCCAGACGCGGCACTGGCAGAGGAGCTTAACAGCTTCTTTGCCCGCTTTGAGTCTCAAGCTCAGAAGGCAGCCACACCACCCCAACCCCCCCTACAACCCACACCAACCCAAGACACGCCCTCACTCACCGTGGAGGTGGAGGACGTGAGACGGGTGCTCCGCGCTGTCAACCCCAGGAAGGCCACAGGACCGGATGGAGTACCAGGAAAAGTACTCAAGGCATGTGCTGACCAACTAGCACCAGTTTTCACTGACATTTTCAACCTGTCACTGGAACAAGCCAACATCCCAGCCTGCCTAAAATCGGCCACCATCATCCCAGTCCCCAAAAAGTCACCCACAGCCAACCTGAATGACTTCCGCCCGGTAGCACTCACCCCAGTTATCACAAAGTGCTTTGAAAAACTGGTGCTGAGACACATCAAAGTCTGTCTACCCCCCACCCTCAACCCACATCAGTTTGCATACCGACCAAACAGATCCACCGAGGATGCAATATCCATTGCCCTCCACTCTGCACTGAACCACCTGGAGAAAAAGGGGAGCTATGTCAGGATGCTCTTTATTGACTATAGCTCAGCCTTTAACACAATAATACCAGACATTCTTATCCCCAAGTTGGCCAACCTGGGGATCCCACCCTCCACCTGCTCCTGGATAAAAGACTTTCTGATCAACCGTCCCCAGCACGTGAAGCTGGGACCTCACCTTTCATCCGCCCACATGCTCAGCACCGGCTCGCCCCAAGGTTGTGTGCTGAGTCCTCTTCTCTACTCACTCTACACACATGACTGCAGACCCACCCACCCAGAGAACATCATTGTGAAATTCGCAGATGACACAACGGTGGTGGGGATGATCACAGACGGGAATGAGGCGGCCTACAGAGATGAGGTCCTTAGACTCAGCGAGTGGTGTGCCTTCAACAACCTGGCGCTGAACATCACCAAGACTAAGGAACTCATCCTGGACTTTCGACGGAACAAGGCCGCCCCTGCCCCCCTGTACATCAATGGCCAGAGTGTGGAGAGAGTGGAGACCTTCAAATTCCTTGGAGTCCATATCTCTGCCGACCTCTCCTGGACAGCTAACACCACTGCACTGGTCAAAAAGGCACAGCAGCGACTTCACTTCCTGAGAGTGCTCAGGAAGGAGCAACTGGACACGAACCTGCTGGTGACCTTTTATCGATCAGCGATCGAGAGCCTGCTGACCTACGCTGTGTCAGTGTGGCACTCAAACTGCACAGAAGCTGACAGAAAAAGACTGCAGAGGGTAACCAACACTGCACAAAAGATCACTGGCTGCCCTCTACCTCCCCTGACCACCATTTACAACTCCCGATGCCTTGGCAGGGCCAGAAGCATCATCAAGGACTATATGCATCCCGGCTACCACCTCTTCAACCTGCTGCCCTCTGGCAGGCGCTACAGGACCATCTCAGCCAAGACAAACAGACTCAGAGACAGTTTCTTCCCAAGAGCTGTCACCATACTGAACTCAAACCTATAATGTTAGAACATTGTCATACTGCACTACCTCTTAGGACAGCTAACCTGTTCAGACATCTCTGTACTGGACGGTTCTGAGTACTATAACGTAGCATATTTATTCTGTATTATCACTGCAAACATATTGCACCTTATGTCACTGTTACTGCACATTATCTGTAATTTACATTACTGCAATTTAGCATATTTATTTCATATTTATATTTATTATTACAAACATATTTGCACCTTATGCCTCTGTTATCTGCACAGTATCTGTATTTAACTATTTTTGTTAACTGTAAATTATCATTGCACTTTATTCCAATGCCTGCTGCTAATATGTGCCTGTGTACCTTCAGGCTTGCACAACCTTATGTACAGTTCTGCAAATTCTTGTCAGTAGCCTTATTTTAGCTTTATTGTACAGTGAATGTGAATACCGTGGACAGTAGTTTTATATTAGTAGTTTTATATTAGTTTTATTGTATTTATGTGTGCACATCATGGTGAAGCTTGAAATCTCATTGTACTTTTATAATGACAATAAAGGCTTTCTATTCTATTTCTATTCTATTCTATTCTATTCTATTCTATTCTATTCTATTCTATTAATATTGTTGTTATTAATATTGATTACAGGAGGTTCCCTCTCAAAAAGACTCAAGTGAAGTTCATATTACGCAAAATTGACTGATTGAGCTTTGAGCCATGTTAGACTATTGTTACCTCATCAAAAATATAACCAGAATTATGTTTTGTTTCATTCACACATGTTTGAGTAATGCTGCATTATTAGTCTGTGTATCTCTTCAAAGCTCAGAATGCTCTGTTCCACCTTGTGATGTCATGAAGCAGTAGTTTGCAAGTTAACAGCGCTTTTTACCTTTTGTTCAGTAGAGATTCCAGAGCTGAAATTATCCAAATGATTCTAGCGAAGTTGTATTGAGTTTAAAAACACAGTGGAGCACTTCCTATATTACCACATGGCATCACAAGGTGGAACAGAGTATTTTCTGTTTGAGAGAAGGACTCGGACTAAATATGTTGGGTTTTTGCGTTAAACATGTGTGAATGAAACAAAAGGTAACTCCAGGTCTGTTTTTGATGAGGAAACATTATAGCATAGATTACAAAATAGCGTAATATAGGCCCTTTAATGTTCTTTGTTACTCATGTGGAATTTTTATTTTATAGGTGTTCCAAAGGATGGAGATCTTCCTCAAAGATGGTGGGCTTGTTCAATCCCTCTGCACACCAATGGGAAAGAGTGCGTTCATCATTTCTACAACATCTGCAATGATATTCGTGTTTGAATCCTGACCAGAGGTGCTGCCTTCACTGAGCTTGTCAAGATTAGACTGAGCAACTTTAAAATGAGCACTATGGCTTTTGGAAGAACGTCAAGATTAGCAGGACACTCTGTTTAAGAACTTAGTTTCAAAGGTACTGTTTGGCTCAGTTTACAATATTTGTCAAAAAGGACATTTCTTGTGTTCTACAAATTGACGTGTTAAGACTATGGAAACTGGAGTTTGACTAATTTCATTACACCTGTGAGTGCAAATTGCTAGGAGTTGGGTGTAAATATTACAGTGTTAATTTTGTAACACTAACTAGTGTAGAATCTTCAGCACTTATCAGTGTTAATTTAGTGACACTAAACACCAGTGTAGACATGTATGTACACTAGGGAGTGTTGTTTTTGACACTGTGAGTGTTAAAAACACTAGGTCAGTGTAAAATATTTTACACTTTCAAAAGTGTAAATTTAACACTGAAAATTTAACACTTAACTCGATACATATACACACTTTTAAAGTGTTAAAATTGACACTGTCAGTGTTAATTTAACACTGGCGAATTTGCTGTGTAATGTGTATAAAAGTAAAAGTAAGCTAGTGCTAAGGCTAATGCTAACCTAATCTAAATCTCAAAATAGAACACAAAACAACTTTATGAAATGACATCTAATGACAAGTTGTTGATTTTCTGTGCAAGATCATTCAGATCGTAGAGCTATTTTAACATCAGTAATTCATTTTCATTCCAGTTAGTAGTGCTCACTTTGAGACCCAAGGACCTACTTTTCTAAACACGGAAGCTTCCTCCGGCGGAGTATATACATCGCAGTAAAGGTCTTAACATGCTGTCTGTAAATATGTATCTGTAACCTGCTGTTCTTTGTCTAATATTTAAATACAGATTTATTTTCGCACTCCTCGGGTAATTTCCAATACACAATGAATGGAGTGGGAAGTGCAGGTCCGCAGTTTTTGAAAGAAGCAAAACTAGCCAGGCAGCTCTGTGAACAGGGCCAATGCTTTTCTCTTCAGGGTGTCCAGGATGATTGACCAGTTTACCCAGGGCCTGAACAGCTGTGATGGGCTCTGGGATGTGATGAGGTCCCACTGGGAGGCCTTCGCTCCAGTGATGACTTCCGATGGCTCCAGACCTCTGACGCTGACAAACTTTAGAGCACTTTTTACTATCTGCTTCAGCTCAGACTGTGAGGAACTGAAAGAGGAGGAGGAGACAGCCACACACTGGGAGACAGCTCTGGGTCTGATCAGTGGTGAGTGCACAGAAAGTCCTATTGCCCGTTAGGGAGGGGACTAGATCTCATGCCGTAGGATTAAACTGCCAAAAAAACCCAAAGCAAGGTGCTAAAGCAGGGAGGGGTGGGCACTATGGCAAAAAAAATGAAGTTTTTCTTCGACCAAGATCACTATTTTTATCTATTACGGTTCATGTATTGGCAGCACTGGTATTAACAAAGCCATATTGGGGAAACTTCCACGGTACCACCTAATATTCTAGAAATATCAGCTCAGGGAGTTACCGTCTTCGCTCCTCCTCACAGTTGCTTTTCACTGTGCCTTGGTCCCTCTCTGAGCTGGAAAATCTGCCTTTTCCAATGCAGTTTCATGGTCTTGGAATTATTTACAGAAAGATCTTAAATTGGAATCTATGTTGTCACTTGATAAGTTCAAGAAAATTGTAAAAAGTGTAGAGATGTTTTTTTCTTGGGATATGCAATTACTGTTTTGTATTGAGTTTGTTGGCTTCCACCTTGGCCAGGTCTCTCTTGAAAGAGATTCTGAATCTCAATGGGACCTACTGGTTAAATAAAGGATAAAATAAGAGGTAAACAAAGTGTACTTATTTTTAACACCAATATGAAAAGTCGTCTGCTGAAATCTTCTGAAAGTTCACTCTTTTGTGATTGGTTAAATTCAGCTGTCACTCACTCTGGGCCTTACAAAGGCTAACCAGTATGAGAAATGGGTAGGGAAAGTGTGTTTGATCATAAAAGTTGCATTAAATAGAGAAATATTGAATCACGATATGAGGATATGACCAAAAAAGGTTGTCAGCCTTCAAGTTAAGTCCAGTACTTTGCGGTTCAATTTCTTATTTCAAATTGCCAAATACAGATTTCATTGTTGTAATTTAAATAATTTTTGGGCTTCAAATCCTAATCGAGTCCCAAGTCTTAGTCCATTTTATCAGGTCAATGTATGAAGTCCTCAGATAGTGAAAAAGTCATGACCTGCAAATTCACACCTTCCTTATAACATATATAATATTGACTACTTGTTTGTCAGATGGAGCTGCTCTGTCCTTTGAAGACCTCCTGACCTTCGTTTCAGGAGTGGACCAGGTGCCTCCTCTGGGCTTCTCCAGCTCCATCACCCTGCGCTTCTACTCACAGGTCTGTCAAACTGAAATTATTTAGCCTTATATTTATACTCTGTGGTACTTGAACATTGTCTTTATTCATCTGCAGTGAGTTTGATTTTGTTCAAAAATGATGTGTGACCAATGAGGTTCTTCGTTTCAAATCAGTCACTGAAATAAACACATTTGATCTTACGGTTCTGTGAATCTGGCTTGAGGCAAGATGGAGGAAGAGGTGACGAGACTAAAGTTGCGTTCAGACCGGGGCTTCAAGGCGTCCAGTTTACATGCAAATGTTGCCCCTCCCGTGTCCGAGAGGGGGTGAAGAAGTAAACCCTGAGAAGAAGGAATGCAAGAGACAGACTTTTGAGTTGTGCCTCATCGGACTGCAGGGTTTATTCTGCTTTAGCAAATGCTCATTTTAAAGTTGCCATCAACTTATTATACAACATTCTCATTGTCCGTTGCTTTCATGTTATTCATAACATATTTCAAAGTTCACATTTACATATTTGATGACAAAACATGTCACTATTATAACTGTAAGAACCATGAACACTGTCCATTTCGTGCCAAAGCTTTACTAAACATATAAAAATGAATGTTCAGAACTGTTTGTGCTTACTCACTCAGTGTCTGACAATGAACTACCATACACCCGCGCTATCTCCCCACGGCTGTAGCCCTTATAACTGCGCTAGCCTAGCTATCGCTTTAAATCATGTTTTACCCACAACCTTGCTTTAAACAGAGTTCACATTTACAGTTACATAGTCACGATTTTATATTCAATACCCGTACTGTTTGGCTGTGACACGAACTGCGTTTTACCCACCTGAGAAGAAGGAATGCAAGAGACAGACTTTTGAGTTGCGCCTCATCGGACTGCAGGGTTTATTCTGCAGCGCTGTCTCTTGGATTCCCAACTCCTTCTACCGGTGCGTAGACACTCCAAGGTATTGCATCCCATTGTAAAAAGCACTAAACAGTGGTTTTCTGATCCCCGATAATGTAATATTTAAAAAAAAATTAGTGGGTGTCTGTTTTTAATTACTTGAGTTAATCTATATGATATCACTGAATTTTATCTGTTTTTTTAACCCTTTTAGCATATTTAAATCATGAATTTGTATGACCCTTACACAAAGTCTATGTGGACACCCATCTACGGTGTCCTGCGCTTTTGCGGCGTCAGCGGGGCGAAAATCTGGCATCGGTGCATCTTGAGTGTTCAGGCATTGGCGCTCTGGACGCATGTCCAGGGTGTTGGTGTCAAAAGTTGAAAAAGCTGAACTTTTGGCATCAGATGTGCAGCGTCAACCAATCAGGGACTACTATCCAGTGATGTAGCTACATTAGGACAAGAAAGAGAAAGACCCGAGAGCCACAAACACCATAAAAAAAATCAACACTGTGTCATTAGCCGATCGCCTCCGCTGATTGGTTTAATGTAATAAATACACTAAAGACACTCTCTCGAATGGGAAAACAAGGCACTCGCAGACCGCAGCAGATGCCCTGGCGTGTGTCAAGTATTTTTCTCCTGTTCGTCCATGGCGTCCAAGACGCACGTTGAGGGTGTCTGAACTCAAATGCAAAAGTTTCCAACTAGAGGCGTCCAACACATTTTTTTGACGCCGCGGTCTGAACACAGCTTTATACTGTATAAAAAAATAGAGCTATATCATTCTGGACCTCGTGTGCTGTTTTGAACTTTGTGTTACAACACTGGAACCTCCCCATTGTGGGACAAATAAAGGTTCTCTTCTTTTCAGAGGCTGTTTCACTGACTGAAATATTATTACTCTAGTCTATGTTACCAGCTATTCTTCAATCTGATACTATTACTGCGATATCAGTCCTATAATGGGTTTTGTATAAAATGCAATGAAGGGCCTCTATGAGGTCCAAAAGCAACAAAATGGGGTTCACTTGGTAGTAAATGGTGATCTATCAATCTAAGATTTGCAGAAAAAATGCTATTAATTAAATTTGTCTTGATAATGTTTTTTTGAGAAATGGTAGGAATTGTTTATCAAGTACATTTTTTTCCAAACATTTTGGTACTGATCTGCCCATTGCTTGTCAGAAACTACTCCTAAACCTAATTAAAGCAGTAAATATCTGCTGTTGAGTAGAGTAAGTTTAACACCCAGAAATAGAGTCAAGAGTCTGGGGTTCTGTTTATCCTTGTGATTTTTTTTTAACTGACTTGTCTTTTGGCTTTATTGTCAGGTTTCTGTTTCATCTATTGTGCGCCTGCCTTTTGCCTCCACTTGTATTCTGGAGCTGTTTCTACCAAGACGGACAGGTGGCGCTGTGGAGCTGTTGGGGCTGCTGACCAGAGCTGTACATGAGTCTGAGGGCTTCACATATTTGAGTCCAGAAGAGCGCTGCATTAAGACCAGTGGGCGGATCAAGAGGACCTCACAGAACGTGGGATGTGGATGACAAATCAATTTTTGTTGTTGTTCCTTGGACACTTCACCCATCTTGATGCCACTGCTTGTATTTTACTGCTACTTTTATTACTATTTTATTAATATTTAGACACACTTGAATCACTGCTTTATTTATTACAGACTCTTTGCAGTCTTACTATAAGAATTTTAAAACTGAGAAATTACAGTAATAATTATATTTTTGTTTAAATTCCATGACAATAAATACATTTTTACTGATTTTAAACTTTGTATTGCTATATGATTTATTTTGTATTTAAAAAACACAAAAAAAAACAAACAAACAAAAAAAAAAAAACATATATTGCATTAGCTTTCACTTTGTCTATAGTTGAGTCGAATCCATCGGTCACTGCAAATATTTGCTTAAACCAGTTCATCAACATACCCAGAACATGCCACTGTCTGACATTCCACTTGCAGTCACCTGTGCCGGACCAATGCAGGATCAGGCCTACATCATCTACTGTGAGGGAGACCTATCACCTGCATAACTATCAAGGGTAATGTTTTGGCCAAATTTAGTTTTTTGTCTCATTCTCCAGGCCTTCCAACGTAAATATCACTTCTGATTGGCTATATAGGTTTGTACAATACCTCACCCTGCCTTGCCTTGACTTGTACTTCACTGTCTGATGTGGGTATTAGCACCCAGTCTTATTATTAACAGCAGCATTTTGTATTTTCACAATTTTTACATGCTAGTACATTATATATGTGTGTATATATATATATATATATATATATATATATATATATATATATATATATACATATATATATATATATATATATATATATATATATATATATATATAATGTGTGTGTGTGTGTGTGTGTGTGTATATATATGTGTGTGTGTGTATATATATATATATGTGTGTGTGTGTATATATATATATGTGTATATATATATATATATATATATATATATATATATATATATATATATATATATATATATATATATATATATATATAGTGTCCCACTGAAAGCGTCTGGCGTGGCAATGGCGAGTGATTTACATGTTAACTCTATGTAAAGGCGCACGAGTAACAGTTCTGCGGCGCGAATGATGCGAATTAGGCGGCGCGATTCACACATTTTGAGCCGCGCAAATACGCCATGAATACAAAAAGACAGTATAAACTGATTAGTGTTTTATAATAATTGACAATGTTTACTTAAATAATTGACATAAATAGGCATATATAAAGTGGCAAAAGCATTATGTGTATTATTTTACATGTACTATACACACTGAACATGCATTAACATAAAGATACTATACATACTTCTTTAAAGTTTATCAGAAGACGATTTGATCCACAACAAAATACAGACGAAGTACGTAATGTCTAAAATTAGACATTTACTTTCTCAAATTTTATAACAAAGACCTGGGGATCCTGGGCACTCAGGTGATCTTTTAGTTGATCTTTCAAGAACTGGAAGAGAGAATGATGTTTAATGCTAGTATTGTTGGTTTAAATGACATATTAAAACATATTTTACCTGCTTGATGTGTTCAGTGATTGTAACTTCACTGACATTTCCAGAAGATCTAATCCGCATTTGTACATGTGCCAGTAAATTTGGTGACAGTGTTGGGGCAGGCGTGGTGGTTGTTGGTGGAGGCGTGGTGGTTGTTGGAATGGGTGTGGTGGTGGTTGGGGTGGGCGTGGTGGTTGTTGGTGGAGGTCTGGTGGTTGTTGGTGGAGGCGTGGTGCTTGTTGGGACAGGCGTGGTGGTGGTTGGGACAAGCGTGGTGGTTGTTGGTGGAGGCGTGGTGGTTGTTGGCAGAGGCGTGGTGGTTGTTGGCGGACGCGTGGTGGTTGTTGGCGGAGGCGTGGTGGTTGTTGGCGGAGGCGTAGTGGTTGTTGGCAGAGGCATGGTGGTGGTTGGGGCAGGCGTGGAGGTGGTTGGAGCAGGCGTGGTAGTTGTTGGTGGAGGCGCAGTGGTACTTGGTGGAGGCGTGGTGGTGGTTGTTGGGGCAGGCGTGGTAGTTGTTGGGACTGGCGTGGTGGTGGTTGGGGCAGGCGTGGTGGTTGGTGGAGGTGTGGTGGTTGTTGGTGGAGGCGTGGTGGTGGTTGGGGCAGGCATGGTGGTGGTGATTGGGGCAGGCGTGGTGGTGGTGGTTGGGGCAGGCGTGGTTGTTGTTGATGGAGGCGTAGTGGTGGTTGGGGCAGGCGTGGTGGTTGGGGCAGGTGTGGTGGTGGTTGGTGGAGGCGTGGTGGTGGTTGGTGGAGGCGTGGTGGTTGTTGGTGGAGGCGTAGTGGTTGTTGGTGGAGATGTGGTGGTTGTTGGAGCGGGCATGGTGGTGGTTGGAGCAGGCGTGGTGGTTGTTGGTGGAGGCGTGGTGGTTGTTGGGACTGGCGTGGTGGTTGTTGGGACTGGCGTGGTGGTTGTTGGTGGAGGCATGGTGGTGGTTGGGGCAGGCGTGGTGGTTGTTGGTGGAGACGTGGTGGTTGTTGATGGAGGCGTGGTGGTGGTTGGGGCTGGCGTGGTGGTGGTTGGTGGAGGCGTGGTGGTGGTTGGGGCAGGCGTGGTGGTGGTTGGTGGAGGCGTGGTGGTTGTTGGTGGGGGCGTGGTGGTGGTTGGAGCGGGCGTGGTGGTGGTTGAAGCAGGCGTGGTGGTGGTTGTTGGTGGAGGCGTGGTGGTTGTTGGGACTGGCGTGGTGGTTGTTGGGACTGGCGTGGTGGTTGTTGGTGGAGGCATGGTGGTGGTTGGGGCAGGCGTGGTGGTTGTTGGTGGAGACGTGGTGGTTGTTGATGGAGGCGTGGTGGTGGTTGGGGCTGGCGTGGTGGTGGTTGGTGGAGGCGTGGTGGTGGTTGGGGCAGGCGTGGTGGTGGTTGGTGGAGGCGTGGTGGTTGTTGGTGGAGGCGTGGTGGTGGTTGGAGCGGGCGTGGTGGTGGTTGAAGCAGGCGTGGTGGTGGTTGTTGGTGGAGGCGTGGTGGTTGTTGGTGGAGGCGTGGTGGTTGTTGGAGCGGGCGTGGTGGTGGTTGGAGCAGGTGTGGTGGTTGTTGGTGGAGGCGTGGTGGTTGTTGGTGGAGGTGTGGTGGTGGTTGGGGCAGCCGTGGTGGTTGTCGGCGGAGGCGTGGTGGTTGTCGGTGGAGGCATGGTGGTGGTTGGGGCAGGCGCGGTGGTTGTTGGAGACGTGGTGGTTGTTGATGGAGGCGTGGTGGTGGTTGGGGCTGGCGTGGTGGTGGTTGGTGGAGGCATGGTGGTGGTTGGGGCAGGCGTGGTGGTGGTTGGTGGAGGCGTGGTGGTTGTTGGTGGAGGCGTGGTGGTTGTTGGAGCGGGCGTGGTGGTGGTTGAAGCAGGCGTGGTGGTGGTTGTTGGTGGAGGCGTGGTGGTTGTTGGAGCGGGCGTCGTGGTGGTTGAAGCAGGCGTGGTGGTGGTTGTTGGTGGAGGCGTGGTGGTTGTTGGTGGAGGCGTGGTGGTTGTTGGAGCGGGCGTGGTGGTGGTTGGAGCAGGTGTGGTGGTTGTTGGTGGAGGCGTGGTGGTTGTTGGTGGAGGTGTGGTGGTTGTCGGTGGAGGCGTGGTGGTTGTCGGTGGAGGCGTGGTGGTGGTTGGGGCAGGCGTGGTGGTGGTTGGGGCAGGCGTGGTGGTGGTGGTTGGGGCAGGCGTGGTGGTTGTTGGTGGAGATGTGGTGGTTGTTGGAGCGGGCGTGGTGGTTGTTGGAGCGGGCGTGGTGGTGGTTGGAGCGGGCGTGGTGGTGGTTGGGGCAGCCGTGGTGGTTGTCGGTGGAGGCGTGGTGGTTGTTGGTGGAGGCGTGGTAGTTGTTGGTGGAGGCGTGGTGGTGGTTGGGGCAGCCGTGGTGGTTGTCGGTGGAGGCGTGGTAGTGGTTGGTGGAGGCGTGGTGGTTGTTGGTGGAGGCGTAGTGGTGGTTGGGGCGGGCGTGGTGGTGGTCGGGACGGGCGTGGTGGTGGTCGGGACGGGCGTGGTGGTTGTTGGGGCGGGCGTGGTGGTTGTTGGTGGAAGCGTGGTGGTTGTTGGAGCGGGCGTGGTGGTGGTTGGAGCGGTGGTTGATGGAGTGGTGGTTGTTGGAGCTGTGGTTGTGGTTATTGTTGGAGCTGTTGTTGTTACTGCACCTAACAAAAGAGAGCATATATTTAACAAGGACCATGCCACAACAATGATAAATGATAGATAGATGTGATGGGGGCTCTGTCTTAGGTGGTCAGCCCAGCTGATTCAGGAACCCCAATAGATGAATTAAGACGAGTAAAATAAGGAATGTGCTAGAAAGGGTTGGTTGAGGTACTGATGGACATGAGAGGACTGACGAGGGAGAGGTGGAGGGTCAAAATGTTTCAGAATGGCTATCCGGCAGTGGCAGCTGGTGGTAAATATTTGAAAAAGTTCAATAAAAACAAATATTTTTAATATTTTAAAATTTGTGTCTTGAAAATCCTTATATGTCATTGACCCACTTATTTTTCCCAGGAGTCACCAAGGATAATCCAAATAATATTATCAAATAGACATCCATATTGTCCACTGCAGCAGATTTTGTGTGTGGCTATGTGGCCAGTCCAAGTACAACCATCTATTTCTCATAGACAGCAGGCTATATTGACTTAAATGTTATGTGCACCACCTTATACTGTGGTAAAACTAACACTGTCAAACTGGTTTCATCTGCTTAAATCATCAGATCTTGGATTAACAATAATATATTCCAGCCACTCAAAAATGCACATCTATTGGGGAATACAAATAAAAAGTGTTATTTCATATATGTTCCTCCATCACCAACTGCCTGAAAATCAAGCCTCCCAACACTAAAATACTAAAGTTATGGTTTTGTGAAGCTCACGACTAACATACACCAAAAATTGGGCACATACTAAAAAATAAAGAGTATTTTTGAAATTTGTGTTTGTGTGATTAGTAATACTTTAATATTAACACTCATCAAAAATGTTACATTGTTAGAATAATTGTGTATATATTTTATCCCATATTTGCTATAATCATATGTTAGATATTTGTGTGTTTTGAATAACCTCTTTGTGCTCTTTATATTATGTGCAGTACTCTTTACTTGTGGAAGCAGATGATGTGACCTTCGAAACAAGAAAGGCTCCCAGGCAACAGAGTGCAGCTGCCAGATAACTGTATCAAACATATTTGCAAAATATATCGTGTTGTTGCTGCTTTCCCTTCCCCTTAGAAACACCCATTGTAACTAGGGACCATCCTAAATAAAATGGAGGAGATGGCTTTGAGTTCTTCAGAGCGGGTTGGAGATTGTAACTGAAAGACAGCACTGAGACAGCCCTGGTTAAAGTAACAAATGATTTGTTATTGGCTGCTGACAATGGTCAGGTCTCAATACTGGTTCTGTTGGACCTCAGCGCAGCTTTTGACACAATCGACCACAACATTTTACTGCAGACGTTGGAATGTGATGTGGGCATCAGAGGAACTGCCCTCAGCTGGTTTAAATCCTATTTATCCGATAGGTACCAGTTTGTAAATGTAAACCAGAGCTCCTCACAGTGCTCTAAAGTAGCCTACGGTGTGCCACAGGGTTCAGTTCTGGGTCCAGTTCTGTTTACCCTTTACATGCTACCGTTAGGTAATATCATCCGAAAGCACGGTATCGATTTCCACTGTTATGCAGATGACACCCAGCTGTACCTATCAATGAAACCTGATCAGACTAATCAAATTGAAAGGCTTAGTGACTGTGTGAAGGACATAAAAACATGGATGACCTTTAATTATTTACTTCTTAACCCTGAAAAAACTGAAGTCATTCTATTAGGCCCTAAACACCTACGAGACTCTATTGTGGTTTTGTCCCGGCCTGCAGCTGGGCCCGATGTAAAGTTTGACTCTCTAACTGAGCAGATAATCACATTGGACAATGTCAGTGTAGCCTCCAGCTCCACTGTAAGAAACCTTGGAGTCCTATTTGATTAAGAGCTCTCATTTAAAGCACACATAAGCCATGTCTGTAAAACGGCTTATTTTCATTTACGCAATATAGCCAAAATTAGAAATGTACTGCCAAAAAATGATGCTGAAAAACTTGTCCATGCTTTTGTCACTTAGACTTAGACTACTGTAACTCCCTGCTTGCAGCTTGCCCTAAAAGCTCTATAAAAAGCCTTCAATTGGTTCAAAATGCAGCAGCAAGAATACTAACAGGTACTAAAAAACGAGAGCACATTACTCCAGTATTAAAAAATCTTCATTGGCTTCCGGTTGAGTTTAGAGTAAAATTTTAAATTCTTCTTCTAACCTATAAAGCTGTAAATGACATGGCCCCTTCCTACATTAAAGATGAAATTGTACCTTATCATCCTAACCGTTCACTCCGCTCTCAAAATGCTGCACTATTGGTGGTTCCTAGAGTCGCTAAAAGTACTTTAGGAGGTAGAGCTTTTAGGTACCAAGCACCCTTGTTATGGAATCAGCTCCCTGCCCATGTCAAAGAAGCTGACACAGTCTCTACATTTAAGATTAGGCTCAAAACGTTCCTCTTTGAATTAGCTTATGGTCAGGTCAGTTAGGAACAGAAACTAAACCCATAGGCCTAGTTAAGCTGCTCTAGGAGATATATTACTGGGGAAACTATGGCAACTTGAGCACTGTCCTTTGGTTTCTCCTACTTTTTCTCCTCCTACTGTTAAGAATATTCAATTACTAGTTCATTCGTAGTCTGTTCTTTGCTATTCACATGTTGTCCCTTGTCCCACTCCCCTTTTGGGGAGTGTAACTGTTTCAGATGCTGCTGTTCCAGTTTGGACCGCTGTTGTCCCCTAGTGTCGAGGACCTGGACCCCTCCTCTCCTTCCCTGTCCTGGATTAACTGTCCTTGTCCTGCTAGATTAGTAGTTTCATCTGCCTGTCCGTCCTTAGGAGGGGATCTCTCCTTCACTGTGGTTCTCCTCGAGGTTTCTCCGTTTTCTCATTGGGTTTTTCGGAGTTTTTCCTTGCCGAGAAGGAGGGTCTAAGGACAGGAGATGCTGGGACAATTATCCATTTGCCTGCTTGTTATTGGACATTCTGTATTTTTGATTTATGAATGTTTCTTCTGCTTTATTAATCAACAATTTTGTGAAGTCCGCCAAGATAACTCTTGTTGTGATTTTGGGCTATACAAAAATAAATTGAATTGAATTGAATTGAATTGAAAGACACTCTCTGTCCGTTCTCCTCGCGAGTAAAACTTAATAATCTCTTGTCTTTCTTCTTGTATATTACAATGTTTAGGTGGGTTTGAACCTGACATACATTATTTCTCTTTCAAAAATTGCCAGTGATACCAGTGTAATGGGAATGTTTACATTATTGTTCATGTAATCGCTGACATAAGTTCTGCATAAATTAGCCTTGTGATTTCTAATGAAAATGGGGTCTTTTGAAGACCCTTGAGCTATAACAGACTACCTTGTCACACTGGATCCGACTTGTTATTCAAAAATTTACTGCTAATGACCCAGCCTTGTGCTGGCCTGTCCGTGTAGATGTGTTATGTCTTGACTTATGTATCAGCATCATTCATGTGCCCTGTGCCCCCCAAGGGGTATAAAGATTCTCTATCCTTTGTCATGACCACCAGACTAGGGAAAGACAGCTCTGTCGGGGACAGGCAGGTTGTGATTGTGCGCACAGTTGCTGTTAATAAATAAGGCTCTTTGATTTAAGACAACTTCTCAGTTTTATTCTTTACACCTTAGGAAATCTAAAACACCAGTTTATTTTGAGGGCATTGAAAGTTTCTTTGTAAAGTTGGACTGGTCCAACCGTTGAGCATCTGCAAAATTTGTTCTAAATAGTCCTTCAGTTGTGTGAATTAAATGGGCATGTCAAGTTACTTTTGGCTGTATTATTCCATTATTAAACTATTAAACTGAACTAATAATGCATTGATTAACTGACTATGATTAATAAAAAATGACAATGTATTATAATAACTGACAATATTTACTTAAATAAGTCACCTGTATATAGGCATATATGATACCTATATACAGGTGACTTCTGCTTTTATGTATGTGCAATGTACATAGTACATAGTACATACTAAACATACTTACTAAAGAAAAACGTTTTGATCCACAACAAAATGCAGACGAAGTACATGATGTCTAAAAATAGACATTTACTTTCTCAGTTTTTATAACAAAGAGCTCGGGATCCTGGGCACTCAGGTGATCTTTTAGTTGATCATTCAAGAACTGGAAGAGAGAATGATGTTTAATGCTAGCATTGTTGGTTTAAATGACATATTAAAACATATTTTACCTGCTTGATGTGTTCAGTGATTGGAACTTCATTGATTTTTCCAGAAGATCTAATCCACATTTGTACATGTGCCAGTAAATTCAGTGTCGGAGACAGCGGTGGTGTTGGAGGAGGTGTAGTGGTGGTGGTTGTTGGAGGAGGAGGTGAAGTGATGGTGGTTGTTGGAGGAGGAGGTGTAGTTGGGGTGGTTGTTGGGGCAGCAGTTGTGGTGGTTGTTGGAGCGGAAGTTGAGGTGGTTACTGGAGCCAATGTCATGGTTGTTGGAGCAGGTGTTGTAGTTGTTGAAGCAAATGTTATGGTTGTTGTAGCGGCTGTCATAGTTGTTGGAGCAAATGTTGAGTTTAGTTTAGTTTTAGTTTATTACTTTATTTGGCAGGGACAATGCACATAAAAACACTGACCTACACTAAAGAGGTAATATGTTTGTGCCAGTTTATAGCAAATATGCTAATTTCCACCTGCAGTCCCTGGACAGGTTGATATACAATGGCATATATGCCAATAAAATACCATGAAAAACAACTTTCAAAAAGGTATATATACATATACAACCACACGCACTATATACATATACAACCACACGCACTATATACATATATACATTTCATGTTTCTGCATTCACATAGTTCATTAATGTGTGCATGTTTGACTGGATAAAAGCCATCGTTTGGTCAGGCGTGCAAACATTGCATAACTTGTGCATGAGATTATTTCAGATGGTAGCGTGTTCCAGAGGCTTATGGCTTGGTACGAAAAAGAAGACTGACCAAACGATGTTCTAAACTTTGGAACAGTGCACTGTCCTCAGGCTGTGGAGCGTGTGGCTCGGGAGCTCCTCTCTGACGTGAGAACCACACACTTTTTCAGAGGCGGAGCAGCAGTGTCATGAATGATTTTGAAGTTATAAGTTGATTAAATTTAAGCAAGTTTGGAAAATTGAGCAATTTGTATTTCACCAAAATTGGGCAGTGATGGTACAGACGAGATTTTTTGTCATGTATTTTTAGTGCCCTTTTATAAAGTGTTTCAATTGGCTTTAGAGATGTTTTACAGGCCTGAGACCAGCTAGTAATACAGTAGCGAAGATGGGACACGACCATGGCATTTAAATATGCGAAGGAGGCCTCGGTTGTTAAAGAATTTCTAATATGTTTAAAATTTATTAAACTGAACTTGAGGGTGTTTCCAAGTCGTTTTATGTGATTTTTAAAGCTAATATTTAAGTCTATCATTAATATTTAAATTCATTTACATTTTTAATAATTTGACCATTTACTGATATTTCAAAAGTTTGGGAAGACTTGCGCTTGTTTGTAAACAGCATTGAGACTGTTTTTTCAATGTTTAATGTAAGACAAGAGTTTTGTAGCCAGATTGACACTTTTTCCATTTCTCTTGTTAGTTTTTCTGTAACTTCCTGTATGTTTTTCCCATGGGTGAAAAGTACTGTATCATCGGCATACATTAATATATCGATATCAGTGCATGTAGGAAGATCGTTTATATAAACACTAAAAAGCAGAGGTCCCAAAATGGACCCCTGGGGCACTCCCATAGAGATATTTTTTAAACGGGGATAAAGTATTATTCACACGCACGCACTGCTGCCGATCATTCAGATAACACCTTAACCAAATTAGAGTATGTATTGAAAGATTGTAATTATTGAGTTTGTTGAGGAGTATCTCATGATTCACTGTATCAAAGGCTTTGCGTAGATCAAGGAAGACAGCCCCCACTACTCTTCCCTGATCTACGTGTGCCCTAATTTCTTCCAAGAAATAGCAACAGGCCAGATCTGTTGAGTGCTTTTGTCTAAACCCAAATTGCATTGGGTGGAAGAGAGAATTTTGGTCAAAATGTGCTGTTAGTTGCTCTGCCACAACTTTTTCAAGCACCTTTGACGCAATTGGGAGGAGACTTATAGGACGAAAATTACCAACTTCTTGTTTGTCCCCTGATTTAAAAATAGGGGTAACTATGGCACGTTTTAGAGTTTCAGGAAATACACCTTCAAAAATAGACTTATTTATCATGTGAGTTAATGGACCAGTGAGTGAGTCTTTATTTATTTTCAACAATGCCACATCAAGTCCATAAATGTCCTTTGATTTGCTACTTTTTAATAAGGAA
Organism: Taenioides sp. WSHXM2023; assembly: GCA_029959045.1. Lineage (NCBI taxonomy): Eukaryota > Metazoa > Chordata > Actinopteri > Gobiiformes > Gobiidae > Taenioides > Taenioides sp. WSHXM2023. Next base: position 30,522,513 of record CM057095.1, on the reverse strand, counting down.
ATAATCTTCCCAACCTTACTTTCATTTGTTGGGAATAGACGAAAATTTGAATTTGAATAATTATTGCTAATTGGATTGAGAGGAGTAGTTTTAAAATTCTGTGCCAACTTTTGCACTGAATTTATAAAATATTCATTGAAATGTATTGCCACTGGTAGCGAATCATCAATAATAGTACTATTAATTTTAAGACTTAAATCTGTACATTTCGATTTTTCTTTTCCCATTAATTTATTAATAGTTTGCCACACAATTTTGCTATTTCCTTGTGCATTTTTTATTATTTCAAGAAAGAAATCGGCTGTAGCTTGTCTGAGGGCAGATGTAACTTTATTTCTCAGACTTGTGAAAATATGGCGGTCAGTGGATAATCAACTTTTTAGTGATTTTTTTCAAAGATTCATCTCGCTTTTTCATGAGGCTCCAAATTTTGTCATTAGACCATGGTATTCTTTTTCTCTCATTATCTTTTTAGCCATGTTTTTTGTGTATTTCAATAAAATATTATTCAAGACTGTCATTACTTCATGACACCCCTGCTCACAGTTTTTATTAACAATTATTTCTTCCCATTTAGTTTGTTTTATGTCATTTGCAACCAAATCTAGGTCTGTTTTTGGAATAAAAGCAATGCGCGCTTTACTTTTTATTGTTTTTTCTCTGTTATATCTTGAGCAAATGTTGTGGTTGTTGGAGCCAATGTCGTGATTGTTGGAGCCACTGTCATGGTTGTTTGAGCCAATGTTGTGGTTCTTGGAGCCACTGTCATGGTTGTTTGAGCCAATGTTGTGGTTCTTGGAGCCACTGTCGTGGTTGTTGGAGCCAATGTCGTGTTTGTGGAGCCAATACCGAGGTTGTTGGAGCCATTGTTGTGGTTTTTGGAGCAGTTGTTGTGGTTGTTGGAGCCAGTGTCATGGTTGTTGGAGTCACTGTTGTGGTTGTTTGAACCACTGTTGTGGGTGTTGGAACCACTGTCATGGTTGTTGGTGTGGCTGTGGTGGTGGTTAAAACAGCAATTGTAGTTGTTGGAGCCAATGTCGTGATTGTTGGAGTCATTGTCATGGTAGTTGGAGTGGCTGTTGTAATTGTTGGAGCCAATGTTGTGGTTGTTGGAGCAGGTGTTGTAGTTGTTGGAGCCATTGTCGTGGTTGTTGGAACCACTGTCATGGTTGTTGGAGTGGCTGTTGTGGTGGTTACAACAGCAATTGTAGTTGTTGGAGCCAGTGTCGTGGTTGTTGGAGCTGCAGTTGTGGTCGTTTGAATGGCTGTTGTGGTTGTTGGAGCAGCTTTTGTAGTTGTTGGAGCGACTGCCGTGGTCGTTTGAGTGACTGTTGTCGTTGTTGGTGCGGGTGTAGTGGTTTTTGGAGCTACTGTTGTTGTGGGAGTGGCTGTAGTGTCTGGAGCACTTGTTGTGGTTGGAGTGGCTGTAATGGTTGTTAGAGCTGCTGTTGTTGTTTTTGGAGTGGCTGTTGTCGTGGTTGGGGGGGGTGTTGTTGGAGTAGATGTCATTGTTGGAGCAACTGTTGTGGTTGTTGAAGTGGCTGTTGTTGTTGGAGCAGCTGTTGGTTGACCGAAAGATTGCAAAAGTTTTATCTTTGTATAAAAATAGTAACTAAACATTTTTCTCCATTATCACTGTATCAGTCTTGCCATGTTTTTGAAAGATTTCAGAAGAACACATACATAAAACACTTGTTACATTTTTTCAATTATTTTGGGACATTTCTCTATTGAAAAATTATATGTCAGAATTTTAGTTTTTCTCAACATTTAACCTTTTCAAAATGCTGCTTTGCATTCGAAACTGATCAGTAATCTTTCAAAAACCAGTTTTACCATCACAACTCTGGTCATATGTTTTCCTGTGCTCTTTCATTCATTTGACAGTGCAGCTCAGAAGATTTAGTCCTTCTCTCGGTGACCACAACAATTTCATTGGTTTAGTGCAGTCTGCCATTGGGGTTCACACATCTGAAATTTGGACTGGAAAAGTCTAATGTGTTGTATAAAATATAAAAGTTGATTTTGCAAGTATTTGATCAAAAATATTCAAGTTTAAAATGTAAAAGAATAAAAAACGATGTTGGAATAGCAACACTACCTTTGTACTGTAATATGTGTAATAATGTAATGTGTTCTTGAAAACCAAACAAGACAATTACACATCTCACAGTGTGTATATCTGCATGTTGTCTATACAGTGTACTCACTGATGAGGCTTCTTCCCCTTTTTTCACAAGTGTGAAATCCTTTGCTGTTTTGGTACTCACAAATTGTAGAATATTTGTAGAATTATGTTTGAATCTCTATTGAAAGAGACAGTGTTGGGGCCAGTGGGCTTCATTCATGAATATTTTCTTCATAACTTCAGCTTTAAGAAGATGCTGAGAGAACTCTGTGCCAGATTCAGAAAGCCTTAAGCAGCTGAATTCCTTCTTAAGTGACAGTTGTGCCTAATTCACCAACATCCAGCTACGAACACCTCCACGCTCATTTACATTTCATTTACATATAATAATTAATATGTATTTGGTTAGAAACGCCCTCTGAACATCCATATATGGTCAATATGGGTTTGGCATTATGACATGTGAGAAAGCGTGAGGGAGAGTGAACGAGGAAGTAAGGTGGAGCACTACAGACTACGTCATACACTTAGTGAAATAAACGGGTGCTTGTATCATATTTATCACACTTTCCGTGATGGCAGACCCGTGGTAAATAGTGGGGTAGGGGGTCGGGGTGGAGGTGCATAAAAGTGTGCTCTGGTCATGGGGGTGTGTGTGCCTTGAGTCCAGGTGACCAGGCGCAGGGCTGTAACAGTGGCCCATATAGAGAGCACTGGGACAGGGACAGACTGAGGCTCACTGCAGCCTGTGTAAAGTCTGTTAGACCCAATAGACCACATTCTCTATAAAGCGCCTCATAAATGTTATTTGATCACATAGTAATATGTTTATAGGAAATAATTTAAGAAAATATATAACTTACATGGAGGAATTAAGAATATTTTGTTGCATTATCAGAGTAATAATATTCTAAAACAGTAGAATTTTTGTTCTTATGAGTGTTCCTGACTGCTCGTAGGATTTGTTCTCCCAGAAGAACATTTTCAGTTAAGAAAAAGTTTAATGAATGCCAAAAATGTTTGTAAGAAGGCCTTAAGTACAAATTTGTTTGTAAGAACGTTTCATGAATGAGGCCAATTGTTTTTTACCACGTGAGAACGTGAGAACAAGCCTGATCATGTGTGTTTGTGAATGAGAACTGTGCGAAGTGTTCTTATAAAGAGCCTGAGAACTGTGTGAACTGATGAGAAATGTTCCAAATGATTTGACCACCTGAGCCCTGTTTGGATACATGTTTGAATCAATATTTGAAACATGTTTGAATGATCAAACAGAGACAAAACCAAACCAAAAAAATAAATAAAAATCAGCTGCTCACTAGCGTATTTGTGCAACTATCCATAGGAGTTGCCAGCCGTGTTACGGATCTATTGGTGGCGACATGTCAACATGGGGCAATGTGGGCTTGGCTTGCAAGGATACAGCTTTAATAAATCTAATATTTCGTTTCAAACGCTGTATCCGTTTTTCTTTTGAGTGCATATGATTTTATCAAATCATCCCATAACTGCACACTGCTCCAGACTGACATTTGAATTGATTCCAATGGAGACATGAGAAACACTCTGTGTGAGGGCACTTTTCCAACAATACTGAAAACTGCCATTGTCTTGCCTGAGCACAAGTCAGGAGATCGGCAAGAGGTCATTAACTATTGGCCCATAAGTATACTCCATCTCTAAGGTCTATGAGCAGGTTATAGCTGAGCAGCTCATCCAACACCTTGATGCAAATGATTTATTAAATCCACTGCAATTTAGTTGCAGGAGGAAGTATTCCACTGAAACAGCTTCCTACTGCTGCTTCCTTGATGAACTTACATCAGTCGTGTCTAGACCAGGGTGGAGTAGTTGGAGCTTCCTTGAGTTGCGTAAGGTGTTTAACACTGTAAGTCACAGTATTCTTCTCAGTAAGATAGGACATTTTGTATGATCACAACCTGCAATAGACTAGTTTGCATCGTACCTGAAGGGGAGACAGCACTGTGTGAGCACAAACAACATGTTATCCTCTTTAGACAAAGAAATTCAGGCACTCCAAAAAAGTAAAAGTCGCATGAGGAAAAGTATAGTTAAAAACAAAATCCTCTCTCACATTGGGGGTACTGCAGGGCTTTAAAGGCCTCTGCTCTTTAATCTATACATACAACCTCCCCTCAGTGTGTGATGTCAAGATAATTATGGTGGCAACCTGCTTCAGAGTTCTTGTGTTGCGTTAAATGTCGATAAGAGCGTTCAAAAGACCGTCTCCTTTTATATTTAATTCTATGACAAAACTAATCACAGAGAGAAATGACCAAAACTAAGATCTGTTTAAATGGTTCAAAGTAAGAGTGGAAGTGCATTTACCCTGCACAATGCATAATCTAAATAAAATGTTGAACTACAATAATAATTGAAAAACAGAAAACAAACTGTTATTATGATGCCAAATATGTTTTTCCTGTGCAAAAGGTTCAGTGTTAATCCAACTGCATACATTAAGGAACCGTTCAAAAGAACCAACTCATTCACAAACGTGACATCACTAAAGGGCTTGCTGTTAGCGTGACTATGTGTGTCCAAGGGTACGTTTAGCAGCCTTCTTCTCTCACCAGGTTAAACTACAGTGAAGACTAACAAACATTTCTTTCTAGGCATTGAGGTCTAACGTCACTTGACCTTTTTGGGAGCTGCTCTTTTGCCTTTGCATAGAAACTATAAAGGGAACTATGTAACATTATATTTTAAATTATTAGTATGCACTGAACAATCTTTAAATGAGCAAAATCATTAACATATAACAGAACTCATCATTTAAAACCACTTGTTACGTGAATAACTGAACTTATATAAAACTGGAACTGCCTCTTGGCCAATGACTGAACCTGTGTGTTTTATTGTTTAATGCAGTTTTTCCTTATTTTCTTGATTTTCTGACAATGTTGGTTTATTTTCAGATGATTTAATTTAGCTATATTTGTCATCTCATCACTAGAGTTAGATTTAGATTAATAGATTTAGATAATGTGTATGAATGTACTGTCACTGCTTAACAAAAGAAAAAAAATGAGAATAGTGACAATGTCCAAACCCGATGCCCCAAGTGCTCCTTTTTTTTTTTTTAATTGAAGGGCACTGCATGATTCTGATTGGCCTTGATACTTTAAACATGATTTTATTCCTTATTATTCCAATGGACAGGCTGATAAACTGCATATACCTTTGTACAAGAGAACTTGTGAGCAATTTTCAATTCAGTATCATGGTCCAAAAATCATGCAACTCTCATACAGACCTTCTAGAAACCTCCATCTTACTGTCAGTCTACAAATGTATTCAAGCAATATTTGATTGGGCATCATATTTGACTTATTAAAGTGATGCATGGAATGTGTAAAAAAAATAAATAAAAACAATGTGGCGGGATTCTTCAAGAAACTCAGGCTTAGTCGGGATATGCATTTTTTTGGTGGTTTATTGTGCTCTCCCACAGTGCAAAAAAAAAAGTGCCAGATGTGTGTGTAAAAATATTTACAGTGGTACAGTGATAATTTCTGCGTTAAAGTTCAATTTAGAGGCAGGCAAAAAAACTCTTTTTACCAGACTTCCCCTTTAAGTCTTTCAGAAGCTCTCTCTCTCTCTCTCACTCTCTCTCTCTCTCATTCTATCTCTCTCACTGTCTCTCTCTCTCTCTCTCTCTCTCTCTTTCTCTCTCTCTCTCTGTTGCTCTTTCGCTCTCTCTCTTTCTCTCTCTGTTGCTCTCTCTCTCTCTCTCTCGCTTGCTCTCTCTCTTACTCTCTCTCTCTCCCTCTTTCTCTCTCTCTCTCTCTTTCTCTCTCACTCTCTCTCTCACTCTCTCTCTCTCACTCTCTCTCTCTCATTCTCTCTCACGCTCTCTCGCTTGCTCTCTCTCTCATGCTCTCTCTCTTACTCTCTCTCTCTCTCTCGCTTGCTCTCTCTGACTCTCTCTCTCACTCTCTCTCTCACTCTCTCTCTCTCTCTTTCTCTCTCTTTCTCTCTCTGTTGCTCTCTCTCTCTCTCTTTCTCTCTCACTCTCTCTCGCTTGCTCTCTCTCTTACTCTCTCTCTCCCTCTTTCTCTGTCTCTCTCGCTTGCTCTCTCTCTTATTCTCTTTCTCCCTCTTTCTCTCTCTCTCTCTCTCGCTTGCTCTCTCTCTTACTCTCTCTCTCTCCCTCTTTCTCTCTCTCTCGCTTGCTCTCTCTTACTCTCTCTCTCTCTTTCTCTCTCTCTCTCTCTCTCTCTCTCTCTCTCTCTCTCTCTCTCTCTCTCTCTCTCTCTCTCTCTCTCTCAGCGCACGTTACCTCCTGTAATCAGGACAAAACTGATGGCAGAGCATCAGCGCACCTATATACCCCCTCTCACATTACATAACACCCATTGGAAAGCTTTATTTACACCATTCTACTATTAAATGGTTGATATGTCTGTCTGCCAAAAGGTGAGCACAGACAATAGCTTTTATACATAGTCAATAAATCATATACAGTGTGTCAAATATACAGAAAATACGAATAATTGCCCATGCAAATTACTTGTGGCTCAACTGACCATCGGAACCCGCGCAACTGGAGGATTTAAACTAACGGCGCGGATGTGCCCGGGTTTGCCAGAACGCACCACGGGAGGAGGGAGAAGACGGCAGCGCGAGGGTAAGTAAATGACCGATTTTAGCGTGATTTGGATGGGCAAAACAGGCGCTTCTAAGTGTGCACCCTTAGTCGCGGCAGAACACGCTGAAGAGGTTATGGGGAATTAAGTTTAATGTATGGTTGGTAATGAAAGGGATAAGGAAAGGGGCCCGCGCGTCTTCACATGCTCTCCCCGGGGACAACGCTCTTAGGAACGGACCTGCTTCATCACAAACAACATTTTTACTTTTCTATCTTTGATCATGATTTACTGGTAAGTCTTTGGCTGTCATACCTGTTTTAATAAATAAATAAATAAATAAATAAAGAAAGAAAGAAAGAAAGAAAGAAATATATAAAAGCATTTGAGCAGGAGCAGGAAGTATTTACCTTTCCCAGGAGTCACCAAGGATAATCCAAATAATATTATCAAATAGAAATCCATTTTGTCCCTTGCAGCAGATTTTGTGTGGCGATGTGGCCAGTCCAAGCACAACCATCTATGTCTCATATACAGCAGGCTACATTCATTTAAAAGTTATATGCTCCACCTTCAGCTGTGGTGAAACTAACCCGCCAAACTAGTTTCACACATGCTTGCTTAAAAGATCAGCTCTTAAATATTAAAACAATAATATATAAATAACTTGTCAATCAATCCAGCCAATGAAAAATGTAAGCACTTACAGGAAGTCACATCAGGGAAAAACCTAGAGGAAAAAGACAGTTTGGTGGCATCTAGTGAAGAATACATACATATCGAAATGAATTTCATACATGTTTTTCCATCAACACGTCCAACGTCAACTACACATTAAAAGTGTAAATACACACAATACCTCCAAAAGACGCACAAACAGAATACATTTTATTTATTTTCTTTAAGCACGTTATAACAAAAACATGCGGATACAAAGGAAATAGATAATTTGCACTCAAAAAAGTAGATTGATAAATTTATGAGGTCTAATGGAAAAGTCAGCGACACGAATCATGAAATGCATGAATGATCAAAAACAAGAATTCTGCATATTAAGTTGAAAAATGATCAATTAAAGCAGGTCCAACTCCATTCTCAAAGATGGTCACAGCTAGACAGGTGTGGTTGTTGTAGTAGTTGTGTTTGTTGTTGGCAGCTCTGTGGTGGCTGTTGTTGCAGGAGATGGGATTGCTGTTGAAGACATAGTGGTTGTTGTCGGAAGTGTGGTGGTGGTTGTTGGAAGCGTGTTGGTGGTTGTTGTTGGAACTGGTGTTGTGGTTGTTGTTGTTGGAAGTGGTATTGTTGTGGTTGGAAGTGGTGTCGTGCTTGTTGGAACTGGAGTCGTGGTGGTGGTTGTTGGAAGTGGTGTCGTGGTTGTTGGAAGTGGTGTTGTGGTGGTTGGAAGTGTTGGTGTGGTTGTTGGAACTGGAGTCATGGTGGTGATTGTTAGAAGTGGTGTTGTGGTGGTGGATGTTGGAAGTGGTGTCGTGGTTGTTGGAACTGGAGTGGTGGTGGTGGTTGTTGGAAATGGTGTCATGGTGGTGGATGTTGGAAGTGGTGTCGTGGTTGTAGGAAGTGATGTGGTGGTTGTTGGAAGTGGTGTCATGGTTGTTGGAACTGGAGTCGTGGTGGTTGTTGTTGGAACTAGAGTTGTGGTGGTAGTTGTTGGAATTGGTGTCGTGGTGGTTGTTGTTGGAACTGGAGTTGTGGTGGTAGTTGTTGGAATTGGTGTCGTGGTTGTTGGAACTGGAGTCGCGGTGGTGGTTGTTGGAAGTGGTGTCATGGCAGTTGGAAGTGGTGTTATGGTTGTTGTTGGAATTGGTGTTGTGGTGGTTGTTGTTGGAACTGGAGTTGTGGTGGTAGTTGTTGGAATTGGTGTCGTGGTGGTTGTTGTTGGAATTGGTGTTGTGGTTGTTGGAACTGGAGTCGTGGTGGTGGTTGTTGGAATTGGTGTTGTGGTAGTTGTTGGAACTGGAGTTGTGGTGGTGGTTGGGAGTGGTGTTGTGCTGGTTGTTGTTGGAAGTGGTGTTGTGGTTGTTGGAGCTGGAGTTGTGGTGGTGGTTGTTGGAATTAGTGTTGTGGTTGTTGTTGGAATTGGTGTTGTGGTCATTGGAAATGGTGTTGTGGTGGTTGTTGTTGGAAGTGGTGTCGTAGTGGTTGGAAGTGGTGTCGTGGTGGTTGTTGGAACTGGAATCGTGGTGATTGGAAGTGGTGTTGTGATGGTAGTGGTTGTTGGAATTGGTGTCGTGCTGCTTGTTGTTGGAATTGGTGTCGTGGTGGTGGTTGTTGGAACTAGAGTCGTGGTGGTGGTTGTTGGAATTGTTGTTGTGGTGGTTGTTGTTGGAATTGGTGTTGTGGTAATTGGAAATGGTGTCATGGTGGTTGTTGGAACTGGTGTTGTGGTCACTGGAAGTGGTGTTGTGGTTGTTATTGGAAGTGGTGTCGTGGTGGTTGGAAGTGGTGTTGTGGTAGTTGTTGGAAGTGGTGTTGTGGTGGTTGTTGTTGGAAGTGGTGTCGTGGTTGTTTTTGTTGGAATTGGTGTCGTGGTTGTTTTTGTTGGAATTGGTGTCGTGGTGGTTGTTGTTGGAAGTGGTGTCGTGGTGGTTGGAAGTCGTGTTGTGGTAGTTGTTGGAAGTGGCATTGTGGTTGTTGGTAGTGGTGTTATCGTGGTGGTTGTTGGAAGTGGTGTCGTGGTGGTTGTTGTTGGAAGTGGTGTTGTGGTTGCTGGAAGTGGTGTTGTGGTGGTTGTTGGAACTGGAGTCGTGGTGGTTGTTGTAGGAAGTGGTGTCGTGGTGGTTGTAAGTGGTGTTGTGGTGGTTGTTGTAGGAAGTGGTGTCGTGGTGGTTGTAAGTGGTGTTGTGGTGGTTGTTGGAACTGGAGTCGTGGTGATTGGAAGGGGTGTTGTGGTGGTGGTTGTTGAAAGTTGTGTTGCGGTGGTTGTTGGAATTGGTGTCGTGGTGGTTGGAAGTGGTGTTGTGGTGATGGTTGTTGGAATTGGTGTCGTGCTGGTGGTTGTTGGAAGTGCTGTTGTGGTGATGGTTGTTGGAAGTGGTGTTGTGGTGGTTGGAAGTGGTGTTGTGGTTGCTGGAACTGGAGTCGTAGTGGTTGTTGTAGGTAGTGGTGTTGTGGTGGTTGGAAGTGGTGCTGTGGTGGTTGTTGAAATTGGTGACGTGGTGGTTGTTGTTGGAATTGGTGTCATGGTGGTTGTTCTTGGAATTGGTGTTGTGGTCATTGGAAATGGTGTCGTGGTGGTGGTTGTTGGAAGTGGTGTGGTGGTGGTTGGAATTGGTGTTGTGGTAGTTGGAAGTGGTGTTGTGGTGGTTGTTGGAAATGGTGTTGTGGTGGTTGTTGTTAGAAGTGGTGGTGTGGTGGTTGGAAGTGGTGTCGTGGTTGTTGGAAGTGGTGTTGTGGTTGTTGTTGGAAGTGGTGTTGTGGTGGTTGTTGGAAGTGGTGTTGTTTTGGTTGTTGGAATTTGTGTTGTGGTGGTTGTTGGAATTGGTGTTGTGGTGGTTGGAAGTGGTGTTGTGGTGGTTGTTGGAAATAGTGTTGTGGTGGTTGTTGTTAGAAGTGGTGGTGTGGTGGTTGGAAGTGGTGTTGTGGTTGTTGGAAGTGGTGTTGTGGTGGTTGTTGGAAATAGTGTTGTGGTGGTTGTTGTTAGAAGTGGTGGTGTGGTGGTTGGAAGTGGTGTTGTGGTTGTTGGAAGTGGTGTTGTGGTTGTTGTTGGAAGTGGTGTTGTGGTAGTTGTTGGAAGTGGTGTTGTTTTGGTTGTTGGAATTTGCATTGTGGTGGTTGGAAGTGGTGTTGTGGTGATGGTTGTTGGAAGTGGTGTTGTGGTGGTTGTTGGAAGTGGTGTTGTGGTTGTTGGAAGTGGTGTTGTGGTTGTTGTTGGAAGTGGTGTTGTGGTTGTTGGAGGTGGTGTTGTGGTGGGTGGAGGTGTGGTGGTTGCTGGAGACGTGGTCATTATTTGAGGCGTGGTTGTTGGAAGTGTTGTGGTTGTTGTCGGAGACTCTGTATTTAAGTTTGAAAATGATTTCGCTGTTACCACAATTCCTGCACTTTTAAATTTGTCTTGGTAAAACTATAAAATAAGAGATATCATAGAAATTGAACTTTTATTACAAAAAAAGTATATATATATTTACCTGTTTAATAGTTTCAGTGAGCAGTTCATTGCTGATCTCGCCGATGGATCTTATCTTTATATTGACATGAGCAAGAGCTGAGGACAACCTTTTGAAAGACAAACATTTTGGAAAAGAACAAACAAAATTTGTTTTAGATTGAATCCTTGGCAAAAACATTGAATCCTTGGTCTACACAATTGCATACAATAATAGCACAAAATATGCAAAATACAATTAAAGTCTAACCCTGGTTTGGATATCAAACTATGATTTTCCTTTTATGTGGAGTTAATATGATCAACTTAGATTCAGGAGCTGAACCACGCCTCAACCTCCTCACCAGCCAACCACAGCTCATCTCGACCACACCTTCAATTACCCAGAAGCCCTATTTATACAGCCTATCCTGACAACACCGTCCGTGTCTCTCGTCCATCCTTCAGCCTGAAGACATCATCTTTAAGGAGAGGGGGTTCCGAATCAGCTGGGTGACCATTTTGGATTGGAGACAGAGCCCCCATCCTGAGTCTCCCCTCAGCCATCACATCTACCCACTGTCAATAAATATCTTTGTCGTATTTCATTGTTGTGGTGTGGTCCTTGCTAGTGAAAGGTGCACTATGAAAGTTTTTTAGTTGACTTTTCCTGGTATGTTTCACAGTATGACATTAAACTTATGTATCTTCACGGAGGCAAACATAGGAGCTACAGGACCAAGTCAGAAATGTGGTGGGGTGAACACACTCACAAAAAGAATGCATGATTTTCAAGCAATAAAACCAATGGTAAATGAGAAGCCCCTTATGATGAGTGTTACAACGAAGCCAGTTACGTCGCCCGGATTGGCGTCACCGGGGCCCCACCCTGGAGCCAGGCCTGGGGTGGGAGCTCGACTGCAAGCGTCTGGTGGTCGGCCTTCTCCCACGGGGCCCGGCCAGGCACAGTCCAAAGGAGCGACGTGGGGTCGTCCTCCCGTGGATCCACCACCCACAGGAGGATCTATAGGGGGCCGGTGCAGAGAGATCTGGGCGGCAGTGGTGGCCTCAACGACCAGATCTCCTGACATGGAGACTAGCTCTGGGGACATGGAATGTCACCTCGCTGGGGGGGAAGGAGCCCAAGCTCATGCGGGAGTTTGAGCGTTACCGACTAGATATAGTCGGCCTCACCTCCACGCAGAGCTTGGGCTCTGGAACCCAACTCCTTGAGGGGGGCTGGACTCTCCATTTCTCTGGCGTTGCACGCGGGGAGCGGCGGCGGGCTGGTTTGGGCCTGCTCATTGCCCCACAGCTCAGATGCTTTGTGTTGGAGTTCACCCCGGTGAACGAGAGGGTCACGTCCCTGCGCCTTCGAGCTGGGGACAGGTCTCTCACTGTTGTGTCGGCCTACGGGCCAAACAACAGTGCAGAGTACCCGGCCTTCTTGGAATCTCTGGGAGGGGTACTGGACAGTGCACTGACCGGGGACTCCGTTGTTCTACTGGGGGACTTCAATGCCCACGTGGGCAACGACAGTGACACCCGGAGAGGGGTGATTGGGAGGAACGGCCTCCCTGATCTGAACCCGAGCGGTGTTCTGTTATTGGACTTCTGTGCTAGCCACGGTTTGTCCATAATGAACACCATGTTCGAGCACAAGGGTGTCCATCAGTGCACGTGGCACCAGGACACCCTAGGCCGGAGGTCGATGATTGACTTTGTTGTCGTGTCATCTGACCTCTGGTCGCATGTCTTGGACACTCGGGTGAAGAAAGGTGCAGAGCGGTCAACTGATCACCACCTGGTTGTGAGTTGGGTCCGCTGGCGGGGCAGGAAGCCGGAAAGACCTGGCAGACCCAAGCATATAGTGAGGGTCTGTTGGGAACGTCTGGCAGAGCCCTTTGTCAGGGGGACCTTCAACTCACACCAGGGGAGGCTGGGGACATGGAGTCCAAGTGGGCTTTGTTCTCGGCTTCTATAGATGATTTGCAGGTGACGTCACGCATCACATGACTTTTGTTCACGACGCCATATTGAACGGCAAAATCCAACACAGTGCCACACGCCCACGCCACGAACTTTATGAAGTGTCAAGAGAAAAAGTATCGATAATTTGACGTTTTACTTTATCTAGCCTACATTGATTTCTTTCTCAAACATTGTGGCCAAAATGGTTTTTCATTGTTGTGCTTTTGGGTGTAAGAGCCGTCAAACTAAAGAATCTGGACTCAGTTTCTATCGCTTCCCTGTTGACGAGGAGAGACGTAGCAAGTGGGTTGCTGCTGTGAAAAGGAAAGACTGGTCGCCAACAGTATACTCCTTTCACCTGAAATGATTAAATATTTTTGAACTTACATATTCATAACTTGTATTTTTTTCTGGTTACAATGGCCATTCTGTATGTATTGGATATCATTATATGGTATCGGTAATTAATAATATATAAAAAAACATCTTAAATTGTTAGTGAAAAATATTGCCCATGTGTGTAAATGTGTAATTGTCCCTGACAGGCAGTGTACCCAATTTTAGCAGTCAGTTTACGTAATAATTAGATAGTACACTGGTCAACGAGGTGTGATATCACCATCATTTCGAGGCGAAGCTGACAAATGATTGTGATATCACACTGAGCATTTTCAGTATATGAATTCATTATATATCCTGTGATAAGATGTAACTGGCGATATTGTGGTTGGCTGTTGTGAGATGCACAGATGCACTTGTATTTTTTGTCTGAATATTGAAATATAAGAGAAATATTCCTCAAATTATAAATAGATTTTTCACATTTATTTTACAATTTTAAATGAATTTATGTGGTTTCAAACAAATGTTTGTTATCCCATTCATGGCCATTCATAACAATGCGTAGCTCTGATGCACAGGACCAGTCATTTCATACTCAGCCTGGATTGTGTACTACTAGCTAGTAGCTTACCTGAGCTCTCACTACATGATACTGCACACCGCCGTCACCGGGTACAACAACGTCTATGGGACAGATTTATAAATTTTTCACCCATCCAGCAATGAAATAACTGTAAGTGTACAAGCTTTTGTAACGTTTCAGTTTTTCTCCAGAAAATCGGGATGGTGTGTTTATCAGGTAATTGTATATATCCATATAACGCAAATCGGGTATTGGAAAATAATCGATGAAACTAAAGAATTTATCAACTCCTATAGAGTAAGGATCAATGTCGATCACCTTAACTTTCTCTAAATATCTTTCCAAGTGGAAACTGTCCAATGTCTTGGCTATTTTTGACAGAGCAATCGAGTTTGATGTGTTACCATCCATGATCGTTGCCGTCTCTCTCGCCGTCCAGGATGACAGTATAAACAAAAGCACATGTTGCGAGTGACGTCACTGCAAATCATCTATTGTCGATGTGGCTGCTCGTAGCTGTGGTCGTAAGGTCTGAGGTGCCTGTCGCAGCGACAATCCCCGAACCTGGTGGTGGACTCCGGAAGTAAGGGATGCCGTCAGGCTGAAGAAGGAGTCTTATCGGGCCCTGTTGGCTCATGGGACTCTTGAGGCAACTGACGGGTACTGGCGGGCCAAGCGTACTGCAGCCCAGGTGGTCGCAGAGGCAAAAACTCGGGTTTGGGAGGAGTTCGGAGAAGCCATGGAGGAGGACTATCGGACGGCCTCAAGGAAATTCTGGCAAACAGTCCGGCGCCTCAGGAGGGGGAAGCAGTGCTTCACCAACACTGTTTACAGCGCGGGTGGAGAGCTGCTGACCTCAACTGGGGATGTTGTCGGACGGTGGAAGGAATACTTTGAGGATCTCCTCAATCCCACCGTCACATCTTCTGAGGAGGAAGAAGAGGCTGGGGACTTGGAGGCGGATTCGTCCATCACCCTGGCTGAAGTCACTGAGGTGGTTGGCAATCTCCTCGGTGGCAAGGCTCTGGGGGTGGATGAGATCCGTCCCTAGTATCTTAAGTTTCTGGATGTTGTGGGGCTGTCTTGGCTGACACGTCTCTGCTACATCGCATGGCAGTCGGGGACAGTGCCTCTAGACTGGTAGACCGGGGTGGTGGCACCTCTGTTTAAGAAGGGGGACCGGAGGGTGTGTTCCAACTACCGGGGAATCACACTCCTCAGCTTCCCCGGTAAGGTCTATTCCAGGGTACTGCAGAGGAGAATCTAACCGATGGTCGAACCTCGGATTCAGGAGGAGCAGTGTGGTTTTCTTCCCAGCCTCAGAACACTGGACCAGCTCTATACTCTCCCTCGGGTGCTCGAGGGTTCATGGGAGTTTGCCCAACCAGTCCACATGTGCTTTGTGGATCTGGAGAAGGCATACGACCGTGTCCCTCGTGGGGTCCTGTGGGAGGTGCTCTGGGAGTATGGGGTCCGGGGCTCTTCGTTAAGGGCTGTTCGGTCCTTGTATGACTGGACCGAACAGCCCTTAACGAAGAGCCAAGTGGAAACTGTCCAATGTCTTGGCTATTTTTGACAGAGCAATCGAGTTTGATGTGTTACCATCCATGATCGTTGCCGTCTCTCTCGCCGTCCAGGATGACGGTATAAACAAAAGCACATGTTGCGAGTGACGTCACTGCAAATCATCTATTGTCGATGTGGCTGCTCGTAGCTGTGGTCGTAAGGTCTGAGGTGCCTGTCGCGGCGACAATCCCCGAACCTGGTGGTGGACTCCGGAAGTAAGGGATGCCGTCAGGCTGAAGAAGGAGTCTTATCGGGCCCTGTTGGCTCATGGGACTCTTGAGGCAACTGACGGGTACTGGCGGGCCAAGCGTGCTGCAGCCCAGGTGGTCGCAGAGGCAAAAACTCGGGTTTGGGAGGAGTTCGGAGAAGCCATGGAGGAGGACTATCGGACGGCCTCAAGGAAATTCTGGCAAACCGTCCGGCGCCTCAGGAGGGGGAAGCAGTGCTTCACCAACACTGTTTACAGCGCGGGTGGAGAGCTGCTGACCTCAACTGGGGATGTTGTCGGACGGTGGAAGGAATACTTTGAGGATCTCCTCAATCCCACCGTCACATCTTCTGAGGAGGAAGCAGAGGCTGGGGACTTGGAGGCGGATTCGTCCATCACCCTGGCTGAAGTCACTGAGGTGGTTGGCAATCTCCTCGGTGGCAAGGCTCTGGGGGTGGATGAGATCCGTCCCTAGTATCTTAAGTCTCTGGATGTTGTGGGGCTGTCTTGGCTGACACGTCTCTGCTACATCGCATGGCGGTCGGGGACAGTGCCTCTAGACTGGTAGACCGGGGTGGTGGCACCTCTGTTTAAGAAGGGGGACCGGAGGGTGTGTTCCAACTACCGGGGAATCACACTCCTCAGCTTCCCCGGTAAGGTCTATTCCAGGGTACTGCAGAGGAGAATCTAACCGATGGTCGAACCTCGGATTCAGGAGGAGCAGTGTGGTTTTCTTCCCGGCCTCAGAACACTGGACCAGCTCTATACTCTCCCTCGGGTGCTCGAGGGTTCATGGGAGTTTGCCCAACCAGTCCACATGTGCTTTGTGGATCTGGAGAAGGCATACGACCGTGTCCCTCGTGGGGTCCTGTGGGAGGTGCTCTGGGAGTATGGGGTCCGGGGCTCTTCGTTAAGGGCTGTTCGGTCCTTGTATGACTGGAGCAGGAGCTGTATTCGCATTGCCGGTGTTAAGTCGGACCTGTTTCCGGTGCATGTTGGACTCCACCAGGGCTGCCCTTTGTCACCGGTTCTGTTCATTCTATTTATGGACAGAATTTCTAGGCGCAGTCAGGGGCCGGCAGGGATCCGGTTTGGGGACCACAGGATCTGCTGTTTGCAGATGATGTTGTCCTGATGGCTTCATCGAACCGGGACCTCGAACGTGCACTGGGGCGGTTTGCAGCCGAGTGTGAAGCGGCTGGGATGAGGATCAGCTCCTTCAAATCCGAGGCCATGGTTCTCGACCGGAAAAAAGTGGCTTGCCCTCTCCGGTTGGGTGAAGAGTCCTTGCCTCAAGTGGAGGAGTTCAAGTATCTTGGGGTCTTGTTCACGAGTGAGGGGAGGATGGAGCGTGAGATTGACAGGTGGATCGGTGCAGCGTCGGCAGTGATGCGGTCGCTGTACCGGACCATTGTGGTGAAGAGGGAGCTGAGCCAAAAGGCAAAGCTCTCAATTTACCGGTCAATCTACGTTCCTACCCTCACCTATGGTCATGAGCTTTGGGTAATGACCGAAAGGACAAGATCATGGATACAAGCGGCGGAAATGAGTTTCCTCCGCAGAGTGGCTGGGTGCACCCTTAGAGATAGGATGAGGAGCTCAGTCACAGGTTAATGTTATAATCTCAAGAATTAAATTTTAGTGTCGATGGACACTTCACCTGAACATCATACTAACATATTTCACTTAATAAAGATAAACAAATAATTACAGTCACACACAAATGCACCCAATACATTACAATAAAAATACACTAACACCTACATACACATGTATTACTCATGGGTACGAACTTGCCATTCCAGAAGCCATTCTTTGTTCAGGCATGCAAAAGTTTTAAATTTAGTACAAGTAATAATCTCCGCTGGCATTGTGTTCCATTGACTCATTGGGACAAAAGAAAATGCAGATCTAGTAAAAGAGGTATTGCATTTTGGAATGCTGCAGGGGGTGCTGTTAGTCCATTAATAATTTTAAAAAGAAAGCAAACATTTGTATAAAGTATTAGATTAAAACGTTATATTTAGCAAACAAAAAATTTGACAAAAATGATACTGTCTTGGTTTCTGATCATGTATTATTTGTTTGAGCCACTGCTGTGGTTGTTGGAGACGCTGTTTTGGTTGTTTGAGCCACTGTGGTGGTTGTCGGAGTGGTTGTTGTAGTTGTTGGAGCAGCTGTTGTGGTTGTTGGAGCAGCTGTTGTAGTTGTTGGAGTGGCTGTTGTGATTGTCAGAGCTGCTGTTGTGGTTGTTGGAGCAGCTGTTGTAGTTGTTGGAACAGCTGTTGTACTTGGAGTGACTGTTGTAGTTGTTGGACCGGCTGTTGTTGTTGGAGCTGCTGTTGTAGTTGTTGGGGTGGCTGTCATAGTTGTTGGAGCGGCTGTTGTTGTTGAAACTGCTGTTGTGGTTGTTAAAGCTGCTGTTGTCATTGTCTGAGCTGCTGTTGTGGTTTTTGAACTGGCTGTTGTAGTTGCTGGAGCGGCTGTAGTAATTGTGGCGCATCTGTTGTGGCTGTCTGAGCTGCTGTTTTGTTTGATGGAGTGGCTGTTGTAGTTGTTTGAGTGACTGTTGTAATTGTAAGAGACGCTGTTGTGGTTGTCTGAGCCGCTGTGGTGGTTGTCGGAGTGGTTGTTGTAGTTGTTGAAGCAGCTGGTGTGGTTGATGGAGCAGCTGTCATAGTTTTTGGAGTGGCTGTTGTGGTTGTTTGGAGCAGTTATCATGGTTGTTAGGCTGGCTGTTGAAGAATCTGTTGTGGTTGTTGAAGCAGTTGTTGTGAGTGTTGGAGCAATTATCGTGGTTGTCGTGCAGGCTGTTGTGGCTGTTGAAGAAACTGTTGTGTTCGTTGGAGCAGCTATTGCAGTTGTTGGAGTGGCTGTTGTGGTTGTTATTGATACTGTCATTGATGTTAGAGCAGCTGTTGTTGATGTTGGAGTGGATGTCATGGTTGTTGAAGAACCTGTTGTGGTGGTTGGAGCAGTTGTCATCGATGTTGGACCGGATGTTATGGTTGGTAGAGGTGCTGTAGTGGTTTTTGGAACAGTTGTTGTGGTTGTTGGACCAGCTGTTGTCATTGTTGGAACCACTGTCATGGTCGTTGATCAAATTGTTGTGGTTGTTGGAGCAGCTGTTGTGGTTGTTGATGCAGTTGTTGGAACCACTGTAGATGTTGGAGCAATTGTAGTGGTTGTTGAAGAAACTGCTATAGTGTTTAGAGTGGCTGTTGAGGTTATCGGGCCGGCTGTTGTGCTTGTTGGAGCAGCTGTTGTGGTTGTTGGTGCAGGTGTTGGAGTTGTTGGAGCCGATGTCGTGGTTGTTGAGCTGGTTGTGTGGCTGTTGAAGAAACAGTTGTGGTTGTTGGAGCAGCTGTTGTGGTTGTTGGAGCGGCTGTTGTGTTTGTTGGAGCGGATGATGTGGTTGTTGGAGCGGCTGATGTGGTTATTGGCGCAGTTATTGTGGTTGTCAGGCGAGCTGTTGTGGCTGTTGAAGAAACTGTTGTGCTCATTGGAGCAGCTGTTGTCATTGTTGGAGCAGTTGTTGTGGTTGATGGAGCAGTTATCATGGTTGTTGGGCTGGCTGTTGAAGAAAATGTTCTGGTCATTGGAGCAGCTGTTGTGGTTGTTGGAGCGGCTTTTGTGGTTGTTGCAGGAACTGTTAAGTTTGTTGTAGATACTGTCGTCGATATTGGAGCAGCTGTCGTTGATGTTGGAGCAGCTGTCATGGTTGTTGAAGAAACTGTTGTGGTTGTTAAAACAGTTGTTGTTGTGGTAATAAATGGAGGCTCTGTGGTGGTGGTTGTTGTTGCAGTCATAGTTGTTGGAGTTGCTGTTGTCGTTGTTGCAGGCTCTGTGGTGGTTGTATGAGCAGCTGTAGTTGTTATTGTTGGAGCAGTGGTTTTGGTTGTCAGAGCAGTTGTGTTTGTAGAAGTGACTATTTTGGCTGTTGGAGCAAATGTTGTCATTGTAGGAGTTGCTGTTGTGTTTGCAAAACTTTAGGGGGCAGGAGTGCTACTTGGATGTATAAAGATTGTGCAAAATTGTCCTTTTAGTGCACTTCATTGTAGGGACCACTCTCAAATACAAAGTTGAAAAAGCTGAGGCACTCAAAAAGTACAAAATAATTAAAAGCCTTTAAAACCACATGGCAGATAAAGTTAAAATCATGCTAACATGTTTCAGCCCTTTGGCCTTCATCGAGGCAAACTCGAGATGGTTATCACAGTGCAGATTTAAAGTAATAGATGTAGGTCACATGTTCAAAGTCGGCTGGCCCACAGTCCCCTGGTGCATGATGGGACATGTAGGCTGAACAGTTTTTAGCTACAAGCTATTTAAACTACAAGATATAAACAGTACAATTCCCAACAACCATTACATAGAAAAGTACATAGTATAAAAATATGTAGTGCAAAAAATACAAAAGTGCTACAGATACATGTATAATATATTAGAGGGCTAATCTTAAACAAATGCACAAAGATGAAGATGTTAGAAATAGGAAGTGATTGCACATTTAAAGCTTGTGGTTTTAAAGGAACGGGGAGAAATCTAACCCTCTATTGAGTCCTGGAAATTGGGTAGCCTTGAGAGTATAGATCCAGTAGGACTCGCTCTGTAGTAGTTTTGTCAGTCTGTCTCCTTCTCTTATTTCTTTAATATGTTCAATTCCACAGATTTTTAGGCTTTTACAGGTGCCATGGTTGGGTTCTTTGTACTGCAGGGCCATGAGATATGGGGGGTTACAGGTCCTTATAGCCTGTTTGTGTTCACCCAGTCTGTTTTTCAGTTTGCCTTTTGTTCGGCCTATGTAAAAATGACCATATGGGCATTCGAGTCGGTATACCACATAAGTGGGGTTACAATTAATGATTGTCCTGATATCAAAACTTTGACCTGATGTAATGTCCATGAAAGAGTTAGTCCTCTGTATGTGTTCACAATAGGTCCAGTTACACCTGTAGCAGCCAGTCTTAGTATCCATGTCTTTTGTTTCAGATAGCTGTTCACCAGTTTGTCACTGAGCGTGGGGGCTTTTCTCAAGCTGATGGTGGGGGTCTCTGGGAGAGCGTCTCTTGGGGTGCTGTCACATCTTAATATACTCCAGTTCTGTTTGATTATTTGTTTGATTCAGTTTGCTTCAGTCCATATTCAGTTACAAAGTACACTTGATTAGGACTCATTTTTCTTTTGTTTCTTTTGTGTAGTTCTTCTCTATTGAGACTTTTGGGTCGATTGTAGGGTGAGGACACAGTGCTATCTGTGTAGCCTCTGTTTTTGAATCTACAGCTTATGTCTTTGGCATTTTTTTTTTTTTTTTTCCAAAATTAAGACTCGGTGTCACAGATCCGCCGTAGTCTTTGAAACTGACCATAAGGGATATTCTGCAGCAACCATGAGGGGCTGTCCACTTTTAAAATTGTAGTTCGATCAGTAAATTTTTTGACAATTGTACTGTGTAAATCCCCATCAAGGCCTTTATAAATATTTAAATCAAGGAAATGTATTTCTGATAAGGAATAGTCTAGGCTGAGTTTGATGTTGACATTTGTATTATTCAAATATGAGTGAAACTGTAACAGTTCTTGTTCAGACCCAGACCACAGTAACACAACACATCATCAATATAATGACCCCACCCCAATATTTTATCCCGAAATGTGTTAAGATTTGAAAAGACATAGTTCTCCTCCCAAAAGTACAGGTACAGGTTTGTGTAACTGGGTGCAAAGCATGCTCCCATTGCAGTGCCTTTTTGTTGTTTATAGAGTTGTTGCTGAAACAGAAAGATGTTGTTTCTCAATGCCCATTCTGTCAGTTTGAATATAAATCCAGCAGGGGGCATTGTCTCTGGAGTCCTCCTTTTTAGCTAATGTTCAAGTGCCTTTAGTCCATCTTTATGATCAGTGTTGGTGTATAATGATTCTTCATCCATAGTCACAACATATCCTTCTCCAATGTTTTTAATCAGTTTATTTAACACTTGAGTGCTGTCTTTATAAAGAAAGACAAGCTACTGACAAAAGGTTCAATATGAAAATCTATGTGTTTAGACAAAGGTTTGGTGAGTGGCTCATTCCCACTAATTATGGGTCTCCCTGGTGAGTTTTCTATATTTTGATGAACCATTGGGAGCATATAAAATGATGGAATACGTGGGTTCTTACAAAGTTTAAAGTCA
This sequence comes from Taenioides sp. WSHXM2023, assembly GCA_029959045.1. Classification (NCBI taxonomy): domain Eukaryota; kingdom Metazoa; phylum Chordata; class Actinopteri; order Gobiiformes; family Gobiidae; genus Taenioides; species Taenioides sp. WSHXM2023. The sequence goes on along the minus strand of CM057095.1, from coordinate 30,500,831 downwards.
TGCTTATTTTGTGCAATCCAGTTCTCTTCTTTAGCATGTGCCAGTAAGGCTGTGAGTTCAGTTATGAACTGGTCTAGTGGGTTTGACTTTATAGGAACATAGTACTCACTGTAAGAGAGCCGTCTCTTGGCTTCAGTGATGTACTGTTCCCTCCTCCACACTTCCACAGCTCCACCTTTGTCAGCTCGTTACAATTTTTTCCTTCATAGATAACCAGTCCAGTGCCTGTTTCTCCTCATATGACAGGTTATAGGAGGGTCTTTTTGTGTTTGTGTTCGTGTTTAATGTTTGATTACACATATTTGGTGTGAAAGTAGATTATGGTTTGAATGTTTTATTATGGCATTCTCCAGAACGAATGGCAGCTTGGCTGGGTGTACAGTGGTACCATAGTTTCAACTGGAGATGGCGATAAAATTTGTGCAAGTCTACCTTTGTCTGAATTTTTTAGTTTTATTTGTAGGTATAAAAGTTAGTCCTTTAGACAGCACAGACATTTGAGCAGATGTAAAGGGGATGCCAGATACATTTATCACTTGTTTATTCTCCTGATGTACCGGTACTAGCTTGTGTTTTCTTCTGCCCCTCCTGGTCTTGCATCTAGGCGCCTCCGAGTCCAGTTGTCTCCTTTTGGTCTTGAGTCTAAAAAATTACTTGAGAGCTGGTCTTCTACTCCCGAGCACTCATCCTCACTGCTGGGCAGCTGGAAGGAGACTGTTCTCCTTCTTTGTGGTTTAGTCTTATAGTTTGTCTTGTTAATATTTGTCCTCCATCTGTACACTGTGTTCTCTTTGTAGTCAGACTAGTCTCTTTTGAATTTTGCCAATTTCTCTTGTTTTATTTCACTATGCAGCTTATCCAGTCCTTCTTTTATTTGCTTCTCAAAATGAAGTTGATGCTCTTTAAATTTCACAGAGAGCTCTTCTTTTAATATAGTCATTTCATTCTGTGTTTGAATTTGCTGCTTTTTGACTTCCTCATTGAGTAGGAGCATGAGGTCTAAGGACCATAGCAAGGACCACACCACAATAATGGAATACGATAAAGATATTTATTGACGGTGGGTGGATGTGATGGCTGGGGGGACACTCAGGGTGGGGGCTCCATCTCCAATCCAAAACACGGGCGGTGTTGTCGGGATAGGCACCATAGGGCTTCTGGGTAATTGAAGGTGTGGTTGAGATGAGCTGTGATTGGCTGGCGAGGAGGTTGAGGCATGGTCCAACTCCTGAATCTAAGTTAATCATATTAACTCCACTTATTTAAAATGGCTTCCCATTTGTTCTTGGATTCACCATCATCTGCTGTTGTGTTTGTTGGAGTTGGTGTCATGGTTATTGGAGCGGCTCTTATGTTTGTTGTTGGAGTGACTTTTGTGTTTGTTGAAGAGGCTGTTGTATTTGTTAGAGCGACTATCTTAGTTGTTGTAGCAGCTGTTGTAGTCAGTGGAAGTGGAGTGGTGGTTGACTGAAGTGGTGTGTTCTTTTCAATGGTTGTTGTGGTTGTTGGAGCGACTGATGTGCTTGATGGAGCGGATGTTGTAGTAGCTGGAGCCACTGTGGTAGTTTGTGCAACTTTGGTAGTAGTCATAGTAGTTGTAGTAGTAATTGGGGAAATTGTGGTTGGTGCACCAACAGTACTTCTTCTTATGGTCGGGTATATTTACCTGTTTAATATTTTCAGTGAGCACTTCATTGCTGACCTCACCCAAGGATGTTATCTTTATTTTCACATGAGCAAAAGAAGAGGACAAACCTTTCAAAGACAAAGATTTTGGTAATAAAAAAATAAATAAATAATGCAAACATTAGTTTTAAACTCTATTTAAGATCTATTGGTAATATAACCGAATTTAATAATAGTACAAAATATGCATAATAAAATAAACATCAGCTATGCCATTTTCTAGATATAATTTTAAATTTTATTGAAACATCTAATGCTCTAGTAATATTTAAGGTCATGTCAAAGTAATGTAAGCTACAGTATGTGTTAATAACCCATATATATGCAAGCAATCAGCCTTTTATATTGACCTGTATAGAACTCTAAATGTCTGTTATTAATCTCAAAAGCAGTGTAGGATATGTTTTGAGATTAAGTTTGTTGACATATAGTATTTTCAAGGACTTCTTGTTGCTCTCAACATCGGTGCATTATATTTTCCTTGGTGTTAGTTGGTGAACATAAACAAACACAAATGGATGACTTAAATAATATGAAACATGAAAATGTTTCCTACTGTATGTACATATACTGTATTATTCATTAAACTGCAGTGCATTTTTAAGAAAGGAATAAATAAAATTAATAAAATATTTCATCGGATTTTATAATTATGATAGCTACATGCGGAATTCAGTTTTTTCAAATCTTCATTAATGAACACCTTTAACATACAATCATGAAAGACAAAGTAAGGAAAATGAAATGTATAAAGAAAATTAAACATTTTAAACTTTACCTTGTATGGGTGTCCCTTTAAAAAATGCCAATATCATTAAACACAGAATCATTTTGTCTCTCATTATGATCCAGTGGAATTTCAGTGAGATTTCAAAATGCCTCATTGTTCTGAAATCTGTTGATCAAAGTTGCTAAGCTCATGTCTGTAGAACAGTAAAATAGTTAATAAAGCACTGGTAAACACACACATTTCTGTCTTAGCCTTTTGTTAATATTTATTATTTATTTTACCAAATTAGATAAGATTTCAGTTATTTTGATTTGAAACATTTTTGAGTTGGGTTTGTTTAGTGCTGTGAAGTCTGATCCAAACGTATTGACAGAGAAAAGATCTCTAGAGCCCTCTACTGGACAAAAACCACATAACATTGTGAAAGTCAGGCCTTTATCAAGTGCACAGCTCTTAGACCAGGTTATTAACCCCATCTCTTCTTTTGGGAGATAATATTGTCTTGTTTCGCTCATGTGAGAGTAAACAAGCATCACTCTGGTGGATTTTCATAAAACGTCTGACTAAAATAACCCCCAATTTAAACTGATGTGGTTCCTGAACCCTGAAGTACAGACAAATGTCTGGGCTCTTTGTAAAGCAGAGACTCTAATTAATAGTAGAAACAAGCCACAGAGGAAAATCTGATTTAGATTTGGTAAATATAAAGATGAGTAAAGCTGCTGTTGAGATATTGTCTAATAGACAGTAAATACAGCATCTGTTTGGTCCTGTTATTCCCATTTCAAAGCTGAAGCCGATGTTACTCAAATAGGGCACTAAGTCCAGGCAGAACGTCTATGAAGGGCCTGTTGAAAATGGGTGATTTTTAAAGATTATTATCATTTGTTGGATTGGTATATATTGGTTGATTTGACTTAAAAGGTGACAAGATTATTGCTTTTTTTATATTTTACATGCCCAGGGGCCTGATATAGTTTTCTTTTATCAGATGTTGAGAATAAATGCAGAGAAAGTCAAATATACCTGCTCTATTCAGTATTTAAAGGGGATTATCTTATCATTATCTTATCACTATTATTCACCCATGTGAATTCCTGTTAAACATCAATATGTTTTTCTATTGGAGCGTTTCATATTTTTTCCGTTTATGACAAAGATCAGATCAGCTCCAGAATAGCCACTCTTGTTGCCCATTAAGTCCCTACTTTAATTCGACCCGCTCAGTTGCTTGTATTTGATATAATGTTGATGTAATTCATAAGATATGGTTATTGCTCTGTTTCACTTTTTCCACATTTTGTGCAGCATGGCAGTTTGCTTGGTAAAACCAGTGCCCAGAATGATGGCTATGTTTACATAAGATAAGATAAGATAAGATAAGATAAGATAAGATAAGATAAGATAATCCTTTATTTGTCCCACAATGGGGAAATTGCAGTGTCACAACGCAAGTTTCAGAAACAGTAGGAAAATAAGAGCATGCATCAAATCAAGATAAATAATAATAAGTATTTACAGTCAACTAAAAAAAAAAACACAACACTGTAAGCTAAGCTAAAAGGCACAGGAACATTGCACATTGCACATATTCAGATTTATTGAGTTGTGCTACATCGAATACATACAAATACATTTGACTGAGATTTGAATTACGTTTTGAATACCCTCTCTTATACCACAATATTTCTTCTATGTTTGCTTTTAATTTAGGAATATAATTTAAAGAAACAGTATTTTTACTTAATGCAAGTTTTGACTCTACTCTTACCCCTGCAAGATTAACAGTTGACCTTGTGCCTTCAAATTTTTACTTAAACAAATATACATTTTTATTATTATATAGCAGATATTGTGCATTTTTAATGTTTAGTCTGTCAGAATACATTTAGTCTAAATTATTTGTTTGTCCATAAAGTACAATGTACAAATCTATAGCTACTCTACTTTAAAAAGAAAAAAAAAGAAAATGTCAAGAAATTATACATATTTTTCAGTGTATTATGCTTTTGTACAGGGGCCTCCAACATTTTTCCTCCGGTGAGCTGCTTTATAAAACGAAAATGCCAGAGAGCTCTACTTTTAGCAAAAAATTGGGTAAAAAATAAAATAAAATCCACAGCTTTAGATGAAAACAGTTACATGTCTATAAAACATAAAACATTTCATTTATAAGTGCACAGAATTAGGCATCACAATGAAATATTTACAGTGGTATTAGGCATTTGATTAATCACATTTTACATATGCAGCACAGTATGAAATCCCTTGGTGAGCTGTTTGGAAGGAGGTGGAGAGCTACTGGAGACCCCTGAGCAGCTTCTGTGTATAATATTGTAAAGTGCTATTTACTTTAAAATCAATTTGTAACAGTAATACAGTATATCAAACCAAACCATCCAGTCTATATGATTCCTGAATGTTTACTAAAAGATCATCAAAAAAATACACATATCATATCTCATGGTTGTTTTCATTTAATCAGATTTAGTTTGTCCTGTGGAGCTCATCAGGGACCATCTGCTCCAGTTCCGGAAACTATTACGCAGTTGTTTTAAGTCCAAAAAGGATATTTAAAGATGCACTGTGTAACTTTCAGGTGGAGTGTCTGCTATCTTCTTGCCTTCATGAAATTATATAGCATTGCTTTGGAATATTCCACAGTATGGCATTAAACTTATCTAAACCATCTTGCATTTATTTAATGTGATTTTATTTCTCCAAAACACTTTAAAACACTTCCTCAAATCTGACCCGAAACATGGGGCTTGCTGGCATCACATGTTTGTGTCCATGGAGATAGAAAAGCTCAATGCCATACTGTGGAACATTCCAGGCAAATAATAACATTCCATGGAGGCAAGCAAGTGGCGGGCCTCCCACTAGCAAAGTTACACAGAGCACATTTAAAACACAAGGTTCTGCAAAACGTCTTGTTAACTTGGTGGTTTATAAAGTTTCAAAAACAAATTTTAAATCAAATGATAGGTCTTATGGCCATTAGTTACCACAAAACTGATTAGACTTGAACAAGCTAAGCAATTTTTTATTTTTTTTTTTTGGTATTTTCCAGAACTAGGGGGTGGGTGGTCACTTGAGCTCCATTTGTGTACTCTTAAATAGCGACTGTGAATTCCCCTTATTCCATTGCAGCTATAGCTGGTCATTTTGAATTTGGTTCCTATTGTGTTTGCGTAAATACTGCGTATTTGATACTATATGATACTCAAAACAGAGGAACTTGCACGTAATCACAACAAAGCTCAATGCTGAGTCATGGTGCACTCATTCAGCTATTTTCACAACATTACAATTGAGAAATAATCAGTGCACTGCAAACTTTATCCAAATCCGCTATGGGGTCCCACCCACTTTCTGAATGCTTTTCACTGTAACAATAGGGTCAGTACCCACCAGCCTGTTTCTGACAAACTGCAAATAAAAAACAAAGAAAATTTGATATGGTTGGCAGGATTCGTAACATTGTAGTCAAATGAATATGTTCAGATTTGTCACCTGTGTGATGGCTTTGATCAGTGTTTCATTGCTGACAGCACTAGATGATTCCATTGTCATTTGTAGAAATATGAATGAAGGCTCGACTATTGGAAAAAAACAAATAAAGAATTAGAACAGCAATATGTAAACATGCTAGTACCAGGAATTTTAAAAATAGTTTTATATTTAAAAGAAAAAAAGAAAGGAAAAATCATTACCTTTTTTTTTTTAATTATTATTAATAAACGTAGCCACAAGTATGTAGAAATATGATAAAAGTAGCAAAGATATTTTTAGTTACAGTAGTTTGTATATACTAACTTTTCTGGAGGGGGTCTGCCGTCTGCTTGTCTCCATGGAGATGTTACTATGTTGCCTGGAATGTTCCACAATATGGCATTAAACTTATTTATCTCCATGTAAACAAGCAGGTGATGCCACCAGGCCATGTTACAGGTCAGTTCAGGTCAGAGTCACACCACTTACAGCAAGAGGTGTTTTCTCTTTGCAATAAAAGAATAAATACAAAATACATTTAATGCCATACTGTGGAACATCCAAGTCAAATACTGTCCATCATCTCCATGGAGACAAGCAGGTTTTCACACCCCCTTCCCACCAGAATAGTTAACTAAAAAGAAACTTTATCTTTTTCTTGCTTATTGCTGTTACAAAATATGGCTGCATCTGACCACAATGTAAAAATAAACAAATGCTTGGGTGAGGTTCTATACAACATGAGGCTCTAAAACATGAACTATGCAACACACATTCTCTAACTAAAATTGATTGAAAAGCTGTAAAAACTTTGAAAAAGTCCATGAAATGAAAACATACCTGGTGGTTCAGTTGGCATTAAAGTGGTTAAAATCCCTGGGGTAGAAGTGGTCACGTTTCCAAATGGAGCTACTGTAGATGACATATTGCTGAGCGTGGTTGTATTTGTTGATACAGTTCCAGGGGGCGCTGTTGTAGATGCTGAAGTAATACTTGAATTAAAAATAGTAGTTGCATTTGATGGCATTGTAGTAGCTGATCGGAGTGTGGTTGTGATATTAGAATCCACATTCGGGAGAGCTGTAGTTGATATTTGCACAGTAGTTATATTGTTTAAAGTTGTGTTAGCTGGTTCCACTGTTGTTGCCGTGGTCAAAATACCAGTAGTTGTTGCATTGTCCGTAGATACACCAGTAGCAATCACTGAATTTGTAGTTTCACCTGTTGTAGTTGATATATTAGCGGTTGTTGATGTAATTGCAGTCATAGTTGTAGTTTCATTTGTAGTTACATTCAGTGTAGTTGTTGTAATCATAGACAGTGTAGTGGTTGCTAAAGCTGATGTTGCATTGGGTTCGGCTGTAGCGGTTGCCGAGGCATTGTTAATGGTAGTATTTTCAAAACTTGCAATCGTAGCAGTTGTAGTAACAGCTACAGTAGTTAGATTTGATGGAGTTATGGTTGTGGCTTGAGAAACATTAGTTGAAGCTACAGTTGTAACAGCGGATGTGTTTGGAGCTGTAGGGGCCAGAGTTGTATTTTGAAAAACAGTTGAAGTTGTTATATTTGACAAAGCAGTTGTATTTGACTGTTGTGTTGTGTGAGAAGCTGTAGTTGGAATGGCTGTAGTTGTAGGTAGGGCCCCTGCAGTAGATGTATTTGTAACAGTCGTTGTATTTGATGAAGTTATGGTTGTGGCTTGAGAAACACTAGTTGTAGATTGTACAGGTGTAGTTGTAATTGAAGAAACTATAGTTGATGTGGTTGGAACAGCTGTAGTTGTTTGAGCGGTTGGCGCAGTTGTGGTAGTAGCTGGAATGGTTGTAGTTGTAGTTACTATTGTTTGTGGAGCTGTACTGGTAGTTTGTGACACTGTAGTTGTGGTTGGAGCAGCTGTAGTTGTAACTGAAGAAACTGTAGTCGATGTGGTTGGGACAGCTGTTGTTATTTGAGCAGCTGGTGCAGTTGTGGTGGTAGCTGGAATGGTTGTAGTTGGTATTGTAGTTTGTGAAGCTGTACTGGTAGTTGTGATTGGAACGGCTGTAGTTGTTGTTGGAGCAGCTGTAGTTGCAGTTGGAGCAGTTGTAGTTGTAACTGAAGAAACTGTAGTTGTTTGAGCAGTTGGTGCAGTTGTGGTAGTAGCTGGAATGGTTGTAGTTGTAGTTGTAGTTAGTATTGTTGTTTGTGGAGCTATACTGGTAGTTGTGGTTGGAGCAGTTGTAGTTGCGGTTGGAACAGTTGTAGTTGTTTGAGCGCTTGGTGTAATTGTGGTAGTAGCTGGAATAGTTGTAGTGGTAGTTGTGGTTGGAGCAGCTGTAGTTGCGGTTGGAGCAAATGTAGTTATGGTACGCTGAGCGACTGTGGTTGTTGTTGTGGTTGTGACTGATGGAATTCCAGTTGTTTGAGCTGAGAAAGATTTGAAAATAAATTATAATATACATTACACCTGAACCAAAAATAAAGTACAATAATAGCTATTTTGCATATGTGTTTAATAAGTTTAACAATAATTTCTATTGGTGCATCCTGTGACCGAAAGTCTTAATAAATGCATAATTATTTGTATATTGCAAAATTTAAAAAAAATTAATTCAAATCCAATTCTGTGAACTGGACAAAAGTTTTTTTGTTTTTTGTCCTGTTGAATTGAATTTTTCTTGCTTTCTCTTGTTTTCTGTGGCTATGGACGACTGATGGTTTACACAAATAACTGTAAATTATAATTTTAATAGTTCTTTAGCCTTACATTATGAGCTATTTGAAATAACATCATACAATAATACGAATTCTAAACCTGTCATTAAATGTGATTACCAGACACAAATGAGCTCCAATAAATCTGTATTATAAATCGTTACCTTGAGCGAGTGAAGCCATAAAGACGATAGATAATAAAGTAAAAATCCCCTTTTGGTCCATAGCTGCTGATTTTCCGCACTCCACTGAGTTTATTTGTGCGCTCCCACTGGCTGTGTCCTGTTAGCTCTGAGTCGCTCCTCCTGCAGCTGAACTCCAAGGCAGTCAAGCTGGTTAAAACTTCCGCTGTGAAATGCCCTGTGGCTGTGCATTTTATTACTTAAAGGTGCACTATGCAACTTTGTGGTTGGGGGTCCCTCACCTGCTTGTTTCTATGGAGATGTCATTGCTCTGCCTGGAATGTTCCACAGTGTGACATTAAACAGCTCTACTTTACATTTATTCATTTACAGGTGGTTTTAGAGCTCAAAAATACCTAGAAAAACAGGGATTCTGACTGTGAGCAGGGTCGCCTCTCCACAGATCTGACCTGTAACTTGCTCTGGTTTGGTCTCCATGATGATAGAAAGGTTTAATGCCATACTGTGAAAAACTGCAGACAAAGCAATAACATCTACATCGAGAAAAGCATTTGACGGACCCTCCACCAGAAAAGTTACACAATGCACCTTTAAATTACACCCCATCAAGTAAGTGCCATTGCTAGAAAAAAAGAGGCAGTTAAAAATTAAATGTTCTTTTTTGTGTATTGTAATATACTTTCCCTCTAGTTGAGGTCTATTTGGTGAAATTTGAAAAAGAAATGGTGAAGTTTGCAAGGTTTCAGTTTGCAGAAAACATACTAAGACGATAGAGAACTGTTCTTCTAGATATAGTCCCACAGTCTTCAAGCAGGCGTCCATAGCAACAAAAGTTCAAATTAAACCAAAAGTGGACTAAAGTGATATGTTTTAACTCTTAAAACTTTGTACAGTTTACTTAATTTTAACATTTTTTTACTATAGTTGCCCACAATACTTTTAACTAACTGTTCTTTTTGTGCAGTGAAGTCGATATTTACTATAGAGAGATAGAACCTTGTCACCATTCATTTATCAAATATACTGATAATAATATATTGATTAAATAATGATTTATTTTTTTTTTGTATTGATTTACAGAGAAGGCTATGTTATATCATGTGATACATACCAGTCACTTCCTCCAAGGTCACAGTAACCACATTTAGTAATTTATTCTTTTCGTTCAAAGAAACAAAAGATACATACAGTAGTAGTATACAATCATACAGACAGTTTCAATATAGAGTATATTATATTAGACAAACTGTACTGATACACAAGGGATTGTTGATGAAAAAATAAAAACAGCAAAGCAATACCAGCCTATTAAAGCATATATATCATGAAGCGTAGACATGTTTTCTCCTCTCATTTCAGACCCAAGTTTTGACTTTTACTTTGTTGTACTTGCAGGATGCACTCAGCCTCTGATCTGCAGCCTGGAACTGCATCCTTATTTGTTTACATGTAAATCAAGTCTAGACAAAGCACAGGCAATTGTACTACTAATGCTGCAGTAATGACCACTATTGTTTCAGAACATTCATTTTATGGCCTTTATGTCACATTTATATGGGAAAACAATACTCCTAAAACATTCATTCAGTTGACCTTCACATTTTAAAGGGAACAATGAGCCCTATGATTTTTAATGATTGAAATATGCTCCAAAATGCTACTGTTTGTAGAAGGAACTTGCTGATGAAAATGTCCATATTATAGGTAGAACTAGGGATTTGTACCGATTCTGATACTGATACTGGTATTGAATATCAGTACCAATCCAGGGTATTAGTTCCATGATATCGGTTCAGCCGATATCCTGGTTGGGGTTTTTACTGGATGTAATAATACTGGCAGACTGTTGACCTAGAATGTTTCATAATGTTTGAACTTGTATTCATACAATACTGTTACTTGTTGGAATAAGAACATAATTAGATTATGATTAGTTTTGTTGTAAGTTAACTGTGTTTTGATAGAAATAAAATCAATTTTTCAGTCCCTACTCTAGTATTGTTGATATTGGGTATCGACAGTTACCAAAAGCCAAAGTATTTATCAGTATCAGAACTGAAAAAGCTGGATCGGTACATCCCGAGGTGGAACTGAAGTTGGAGTTCAGGGCACATTCTCTGTTGTTGTTCCTGGTGTACTCTGATCTGTCAGTGGACCATTTCTCATTGACAAAAAGAGTGGAGCAGTTGTGGTTGGAGTGGCTTCTGTCGTAAGTGAAATAACTGTTGCTGTAATTTGTTTTATTGCAACATCATAATCAGCGTCACCCATTTTATCTTGGAAAAACTGAAAGAGAACAAATAAAATCATTACAGTACATACACATCATTTTTTTATAGTCTTAAAAGACAACTGTTTTAAGTCCTTATGCTTAGAGAGCATTTGGAATACATGGTGAAAATTGGTATTGCATTCATCTGGTTAGTGGCTTGTGTTGCATTTCTTATTTTATTTTTAAGTGCTCTAATTTAACAGGTTCAGTTCAGTTTATTTGCCATTTTGTATTGATCTCTTTTCTTTGAGGACATTTAACAGTACAATAATTCACTGACAGTGGCATCACGATATTCTCAAATGCTTGTATCTTCAAAGATGGAGGACAGATTCGAATTCTATGGTGGAATTTATATATCAGATTGCATATGTTTTGCTCTTCTTAATTATGAATATCACTCTAATAACACTGCCTATCCACGTGAAACAAAAAGTTGGAACAAGAGCTGACACTAAATAAAAGGGTTTTTTTTGTTTTTTTTTGCTTTAGAAAGTACCATTATTCAACCCAGAGATGTGCTTGTTGTTGTTAGTTAAACATACCTAAACATATCAAAAACATACCTGGAGTTGTGTTCTGTTTCATTCATACACAAACCCTTGAGTGTTCTTCTCTCTTCCACCTTGTGATGTCATGTGGCAGTACAGGAAGTGCTCCACTGTGTTTTTAAACTCCATACACCTTCACTAGAATTATTTGGATAATTTCAGGACTAGAATTGCCAATTTCTACTGAACAAAAGGTAAAAAGTAACTGTTAACCTGAAAAATACAACTACATGACATCACAAGGTGGAACGGAGCATTTTTAACTTTGGAGATGTAGACAGACTAATAATAAAAGATGTGTGAATGAAACAAAACACAACTCCGGGTATGTTTCTAATGAGGTAACAATATTCTAACATAGCTTAAAGCTCAAAACAATTTTTGGTAATATAGGACCTTTAAATAAACCCTTGCCCTCCATCGGAAAATATGTAATCTGTCCAAACAAGAATGCCCCAGAAATGGTTAAAATATTATTAACCAACTTCCTGCTATAGCTGAACAATAACAGTTTAATCATTCTACAAACCACATGTGATTTGAGACCATTTCCTGATGAGTGAGTTGTATTTGTTTAACTAATAGTTTAACCTCTGTGATCTCTGGTGATTTCTTATAGCTATCTCTGCATCTCTGCAAACAGTAAAATGAAGCACCACATTTACGTTTAGCGCTACAAAGATTTCAGCTTTAACTTTTCCCATAACCTCAGGACTTTTTTTTTTAAAGTAACAGTACTCTTTCTTAACTAAAGGGTTTGGTTATTCTTCAAACTGTAAATTTACAAGTGACAAAAGCTTTATGTTGACAATATGAAATGATTCACACATTTGTGTTTCATACAGTGCTCCTTCAGATATGACTCTCATTTGTGTATCTCCCCTTTGAAAGTACCATGCCTCTGTCTTAGGGTGTGTCTGTGGCTGCACACTACAGAAATATTAATTATGAATTTAAACCAAACGGTGTCAAATTTCACTGTGTTTCTTTCAAAGAAATAATGAGTAAACACATTAATCTAGGCTAGACAGGAGCCTCTTCTAAGACTCGGCCTAGTCTTACAATAGCCTACTGTTCACAAATCATAATCAGAAGGATGATTTAACCAACTCAGACTTTGAGGAATATTACCCATCATTGCTCACCTTCTGCAGCATGGAAGACCCGGGTTCAAGGCTCTATGTGTAAATATGTAGGCCTATTTTTTATTTTCTTTCTAATTCAAGTTCAATAAAACCAAATATTGTGTGCAAACTTGTTATGACATGCAAGATTAGAGTGGTTATGAAATACTAAGACACAATAAAGTACCAGAAAAAACAAATGTGCCTTTCCTCATAACTGGGTGTAGGTTACCTGTTTTGTCTGTTTTGTGTCATGACACTGGTAATCCTGCAGAGGGCGCAGTGTGCATTACTTCAAAGTGTGTGTTGAAAATAAGGTGATGGAAACGCAGTTCATGTTATGCAGTGTTAATCCAAGAATATTCCTCAGAATCCAAATACCTTCACCAGCTCCCCCCAATACTAAGCATATATTGTCAATAAGTAACTTTAAGCTTTAAGACTAGCAGTTATTGTTTTACACCTCATTTAAATTGATCCAGCACAGGGCAGGTTCTTGGTCGTGTGTTGTATACACAGAATGTTTTACCTGTTTGATGAGTTCAGTCAGTGTTTCCCTGCTGAGATCAACATATGAGTCTACTGCCATCTGGAGATGAGCCAGTGAGGTCAAACCTTCAAAGAAGAAAAAGAATACATGTATACATAAACAAATAAATAAAAAATCTTTAAAACACATTTAAAGGCGCTGTACCTGATTTCTTAAAAAACGTGAAACACTGTTTGCAGTGGTCCAAAGCTACTAACTAACCTCTAATTTAATAGCAATTAGTTTATAAGAATTTTGCTTAACTTTCAGAGGCCAGAGTGGAATTTTGCCATCACAATAATGCTAATAGCTACTAGCATGCTAACTACGCACTTTCTGATACCTGGACAATAAATGCTTCGCAATTAGATGCAGACAATTCACAGCAGACTTATTCTGATCTCAAGAGCTGCTTATAGACTATATCTGTACTGGGACAATTTCGATTGCTTTGTATGTCTTGCACATGTAAAGGAATTGACAAATAAAGGCATTCATTCATTCATTCACAAGGCAAATTTAGCTCAAATGTTTGGAAGTGCAAGTCCTTTAAGAATATTATTAAAGATCAATTTGTTAATCTACGAAACAACTACATTTTGAAATATTTACTTGGAGTTGTTGAGGTAATGAAGGTTATTTGTGGAGTAGTAACTGGGCTTATAAGATGTTTTGGAGTTTCAGCCTCTGTAGCGTTGGTAGGTCCAGGAGCTTCAGTGGGGGTACTTGAAGTCGTACTTTGAAGAGCTGTAGTTGCAGTTGAAATGGTGGTATTTGAAGGTGGTATAATTGTAGTATTATGGGGTGGATTTTTTATGGTCGGAGGGTTGGTTGTAGTACTTGTAGCAGTTGTGGTGGTTGGTGAAGGTGTTGTAGCTGTAATTTGGAGGGGTGTGGTTGTAGTTATGGGAACACCAGATGTAATAGTTGTAGTACTTGTAATTTGAGGGGGTATAGTTGAAGTGGATGGAGCGCTGGTTGTATTTAAAAAGGGTACAATTGTAGTTTGAGGTGGTGTAGTTGTTGGCGCACCAGTTGTAGTAGTTGTAGCACTTGTAGAAGCTGTAGTTGTTGAGGAAGATACAGTTGTAGTTGTAGGCGGTGTGGCTGTAGTTATTGGAGCTCCAGTTGTAGTAGTTGTAGTACTTGTGGCAGCTGTAGTTGTTAAGGAGGGTACAGTTGTAGTTGGAGGCGGCATGGTTGTAGTTATGGGTGCACCAGTTGTAGTAGTTGTAGCACTTGTAGAAGCTGTAGTTGTTGAGGAGGGTGCAGTTGTAGTTGGAGGCGGCGTGGTTGTAGTTATTGGAGCTCCAGTTGTAGTAGCTGTAGTACTTGTGGCAGCAGTAGTTGTTGAGGAGGGTACAGTTGTAGTTGGAGGCGGCGTGCTTGAAGTTATGGGTGCACCAGTTGTAGTAGTTGTAGTACTTGCAGCAGTTGTGGTGGTAGGTAAAGGAGCCATAGCTGTAGTTTGGAAGGGTGTGGTTGTAGTTATTGGAGCACTAGTTGTAGTAGTTGTAGTAGTTGTAGTACTTGTGGCAGCTGTAGTTGTTGAGGAGGGTACAGTTGTAGTTGGAGGCGGCGTGGTTGTAGTTATGGGAGCACCAGTTGTAGTAGTTGTAGTACTTGTGGCAGCAGTAGTTGTTGAGGAGGGTACAGTTGTAGTTGGAGGCGGCATGGTTGTAGTTATGGGTGCACCAGTTGTAGTAGTTGTAGCACTTGTAGAAGCTGTAGTTATTGAGGAGGGTACAGTTGTAGTTGTAGGTGGTGTGGCTGTAGTTATTGGAGCTCCAGTTGTAGTAGCTGTAGTACTTGTGGCAGCAGTAGTTGTTGAGGAGGGTACAGTTGTAGTTGGAGGCGGCGTGGTTGTAGTTATGGGTGCACCAGTTGTAGTAGTTGTAGTACTTGTAGTTTGAGGGGGTGTAGTTAAAGTGATCAGACTGCTGGTTGCAGTTAAAAAGGGTACAGTTGTAGTTGGAGGCGGTGTAGGTATTGGTGCACTAGTTGTAGTACTTGTGGTGGTAGGTGGAGGAGTTGAAGCTGTAGTTGTAGTCATGGGAACACGAGATGTAGTACTTGTAGCAGCTGAAGTTGTTAAGAAGGGTACAGTTGTATTTTGCAAGGGTGTAGTTGAAGTGGTTGGAGCACCACTTGTATTACTTGTAGCAGCTGTGGTCAGTGTAGGAAATGGAGTTGTCTCTGCAAAAAGAGAATCACAGAATCACAAACACGGAACTCCATGGATCAACTATAATTTACTCGTAATCTTTAATGTAGTCCTCATCATGTTATCTGTTTATAATTTCCTTTACATATTTCATTGTCAAAGGGTTTGTAGTAGAATCCTTTCATTTAGCTATCCATGCAAAGCAGTCGGTTAGCATCAAAGATTGTATTACATTTTTGGAGTTTGTTTCAATTCAATTACATTTCAAATAAATTATTTTTTATATAGCTGAACAGAAAGTTAGAAAATCAAACCGCACGTTGCAGATAACTTGCTATAGAGGTTTGTGTTGTCCCCATAGACTGTAAATGGACATAGCTAACCCTCTAGCTGCCATGTTCCAAATAGGAAGTGAGCATGGGCGCGCTTCCGGCTCCATCCACACCAGCTCCAATTCACTTAGTATTGAGAAAATGTCGCCCCTCTCTCTAACTGCTGCTGTCAGGCTCCTCATTTTCATCTTACAAAGTTCGTATTAACCCACTTTACATGATCCTGGTGTTTTTATTTCGCGATTTTGTCCATAAATCAATTCCTATTGGTAATATGGACCCATAACTGCTAGCCTCATGAACTTCATTTGACTGGCGCACTCTACTATCTTAGTCCCTTCTTTATACAGTCTGTGATTGGCACGCAATTAAACAACAAAACTCATTTCAATTTCTAATGTCTAGTGCCTCTCTCCTCTTTTTTATTTGTATTTACCTTTGTTTTTATTATTTATTTATTTATTTATTTATTACTTTGTTTTATGTTGCACCATAGCACCGAAGCAAGTTCCTATAGTTTGTGGATTCTGTTCCCTGACAATGGCAATGAAATGTATTTTAATTCAGATTCTATAGATTTGGCACCACCTGTTGCCAATAATGTAAGAATTTGACATATGTCCCTCAGCTTAAATGTGGGTCTGTTATTGTAATGTGGATGAACTGGAAAACTGCCTATTTCACTCTTGAGATCTTTTTTTTTTTTTTTTTCCCAATTCTTTGCACTTAAAATAAGAAACTAAATCTATTGGCACTATAATTAGATATATTAACAATTGCACCTTTTATGAGCTGCAATGTCCATGCTACGAGCTTGTCAAAATTATAGTAGAAAAGTTACTGGAAAATGTGTATATTTCCAGTGAAAAGCTACTGCATCATTAATATTGTTGTATAAGTTAGGAAGCAACAGATAAGGGTCTATTCAGTGTTCACTTGTATTAATTTTTTGATCTATGTTCTAATGTTGTTTTCCTCATCGCAAACAGACCTGGAGTTGTGTTTTGTTTCATTCACACATGTTTAACACACAAACTCTGCATTAGGCTCAGTTCCGTGAATGCTAGCACTGTGCACTCCTCCTCGGCCCCCTCACGAACACAGGGGTTCTCTGCTCAGCTCTGCCCACTGCACTATCCACGGCCCTTCTGAACCCTCAGCAGGTAGCCACCCCGTCCCAGCACCCTTCTGTCCCCTCCTCTTCATCCGCCTCGGACCCGCTGCCGCACCAGAGTCCCCCCATTTACCCACGGCCCCTGTTTGCACCAACTACACATTTGGTGGGCGACTCAATTTTAAGGAACTGCAGGTTTTTCCATGCATCCACTCACTGTTTTCCCGGAGCTACTGTGTACACACTACTGGACAAACTACCTGGACTACTACAAGCTGCACTCCGCACAATAACAAGAATGATTATTCATGTAGGAACAAATGACATTGCTGGCAGTCAGTCAGAAATTCAATTCAATTCAATTCAATTTATTTTTGTATAGCCCAAAATCACAACAAGAGTTATCTCGGCGGACTTCACAAAATTGTTGATTAATAAAGCAGAAATGATTTAGATGAATTTCTTGGACCTTTTTAAACTTTTATCTTCCAGTGGAAAATCTGTTTTTATCTCTAGTCCACTCCCCACACTCGGTCGTGGGGCCGAATGTTTTAACAGGATTTCAGATCTCCACACTTGGCTAAAACACACTTCCTTCCATTACAACTTTGGTTTTATTGACAATTTTAATCTGTTCTGGTCCCGCTCCTCCTTCTACCAACGTGATGGTCTCCACATAAACTGACTTGGCAACCGGTTTTGAACAGTCAACATCATTTATACCAGGGGTGCCCAAATTTTTTCATCAAGGGCCACATATCTAAACACAGACGGAGCAGAGGGCCGATCGAGGGCCATAGACTGGGGCTCAGTACAGTGAATAATTGAAATATGCATGTTTAACACGTTAGAATGAGCGATCAGTCCTTTATTCATGTGAAGATCCACAAAAACACACAATAAATATTAAATATTGTCTTATTAAGGTACATTTTCAAAAAACTTGCAGTCAAAACCGCTCAAAGTAATTTGGGCCAATTCCCCTGGAAGCCTGAGGGCCAAAAAAAATTTGTCTGAGGGCCGCATTTGGCTCATGGGCCGTAGTTTGAGCATGCCTGATCTATACAGTACAGACCCATATAATCTACAGCGCCCCCTACCCCACCTGTCTCTTCCCATCCCAATAGCAGTTTCTTTTCTCCCCCTCAACACAGGATCCCTGTCGTCGCTCACAACAGCTTGGACTTTTTCATTTTAACAGAAATTTGGTTAATACAAGGTGACTGTACCCCTCTTATGTACCCCCCTGACTGCAATTTTCTCCACCAACCACGACTGTCCGGTAATTGGGGGGGGGGGGTTGCAGCCATTTTTAAGAATGCTTTTAAATGCACTCCCTGTTTTTATAATACATTTAATTCATTTGAACGTCTGTCTTTAACCATTTCTTCAAAAGATCCTGTGTTTGTTTTAGTTATTTATAGACCCCCTAACCCTGTTTTTATCCAAGAATTTTCTGAACTGTTATCCCAGTGTATGGCCCTACACAACAAGGTTTTAATTCTAGAAGATTTTAATATTAATGTATGCTGCCTCCTCAAACCTCAGCCCCTAACTTCTGATTTTCTGGAATTAATCGATTCATTTAATTTATCCCAAACTGGATCTGGTTTTAACCTTTGGTCTCAGCCTGGGAAATCTTGCCACTAAAGATATCTGCGTGTCAAATCACAAAGCCGTTTTATTTGATGTTGTTTTAGCTCCCCAGTCTTTTAATCAGGGTCCTTATTATTTCCGTGTTTTTAACTCCTCCTCTGCTCTTAATTTTTCCCAGCTTTTTACGTCAGCTTTCTTTGACATTTAACCCAAGTTTTACCTTGGAGGAGTGGGTCTCCTCCTTTTATCAAACCACTAATTCGATCTTAGATTCTATTGCACCTTTTAAAGAAAGAAAGCCCAGCCCAACCGTGGCTCAATGAGAACACACATTAGCTAAAAAGAACTGGCGGACGAAATGAGCGAAAATGGAAAAAAAACCTAGATCTAAATGTGTTCTACCTTTCATGGAAAGAAAGTTTTATACATTATAAATTATTATTAAACCATCAAAGAAGAAAGGACCATATTTTATTCAAACACCATTAGTAAAAACAAGTCAAATCCAAGAGTTTTATTTCAGGTTTTAGACTCAATCTCCAATACCAAACCCCATATTTTTAATAATGCATCCACTGAATTGTGTGAACCGTTTTTAAACAATTTTCTTAAGAAGGTTTCTGACATTAGGAACCAAATATCTGCCCCTAGCCAGGCCGTTTATGTAAATACATTTTAATTATTTGACTAATTTTATTCCTTTATCCTTTTTCTTCCCTAGCCAGTGTTTTATCCCACATGAAAGTGACCACGTGCAGTGTGGATGTCAGACCCACCAAATTCCTCAAACATGTTTTTAATGTGGTTGGACCCAGTATCTTATCTATTCTCACCCAGTCACTGTCTGAAGGTCTTGTCCCATCCCATTTTAAACATGCTGTGGTGCAGCCATTTTCAAAGAAACCTCATTTAAGTACCTCTGATTTTAACAATTTTAGACACATTTCAAAGCTTCCATTTTTATCCAAAGTTTTAGAGAAAGTTGTTTCTAACCAGATTTTACATTTTATGAATAGAAATCACATCATTGAGAAATTTCAATCAGGTTTTAAAGCATCTCACAGCACTGAAACAGCCCTCCTCAAAGTCTCAAATGATCTTCTTGTAGCCGCTGACAGAGGAGAGTGCTCGATTTTAATTCTTTAAGATTTAAGCGCCACTTTTGATACAGTTGACCATGTGATTTTAATGAACCGTCTCAAAAATTGGGTTGGCATCCGAGACACTACACTTGTTTGGTTTTATTCCTATCTTTTAGACAGAACCTTTGCGGTCACCATAGGTAATTTTACCTCCTCCTTTCCCTCCATTACCTGTGGTGTGCCACAAAGTTCTATTTTAGGTTTTCGGCTTTGTAATGATCTACCTGAGGAGATAAGGCTGCACTATCAGTATCATCTTTTAAATCACGTCTTAAAACTCATTTTTATCAGTTGGCCTTCCTTTAGGTGGTTTTAGCTAGATTTGATTCCTTATTTATTTTTATTCTGTTTTTATAACTTATTATTTGAATTACTTAAAACTTATTTATTATAATTCATTGAATTGAATTGACTGATTTTGTACGCTTTCTGTATGCTATTTTTATTGTTCTTTGCTGCTTGTACAGCACTTTGTAAATCTTGTTTGCTTTATAAATAAAGATTTATTATTTATTATTATTATTGTGAAATGCTCCACTGTGTTTTTAAACTCCACACACCTTCACTAGAATCATCTTGACAATTTCAGCCTTGGAACTGCCAATCTCTACTAAACAAAAGGTAAAAGGTAGCGTTAACTTCCACTACATGACATCACGAGGTGGAACAGAGCATTTTGAGCTTTGGAGATGTGGATGGACTAATAATAAAGACTTACTCAAACATGTGTGAATGAAACAAAACACAACTCCAGGTCTGTTTGTGATTAGATAACAGCATTCTAACATGGCTTAAAGCTCACAAGAGTCAATTTGACGTAAGATATAGGACCTTTAACATTAAATCCACAAAAATGTACAAAATAATAATTAAAGCTAAAAAGTGTTTACCTTGTGTCAATGCTGTGTTTAGAAATCCCAATAGAATTATCAAGCGAGGTGTTATTTCCATTGTGCTAAATATGCAGTTGATTCTCAGTGGTTTACAGTCGCTCTTCACCTGTTCCATGCAGATTACAGTAAATGTACCTCAGAGTCAGGAGGAGGTACATTCCAAGTGACAAATAACCTGAAAAACCAGCCACTGTTCTAATGTTGCCAAAATATGTTCTTTCAAAAGCAGAGTTTTTTTTTTTGTTTTTTTTTCATGCTGACATGCAGGTGTTTGTTTTCATGCTTCTATGGGTTCAATAAAGATTTACAAAAATATGAATCACCAGTAACCACCAGTGTTCCTAATCCGATCAAAGGTCTCCAGTGAATTGTCAATCAGTGTCATTTCCAGCTTTCAAATATAGGCAGAAAAGCCAAACTGTGTACTTTTTTTTATAGTAAGAGCAACATATTTGAACTCAGGAGTAAAAAGTAGTGACCCAAATAATCAATAATGAAATAGAAAAACATATTTAGAGGAACTACTACGTGGAGTTAATATCACTGACTGAGATTCAGGAGCAGGACCACGCCTCAACATTCCCCTGCTCCTCTTCAGCGAACCACAGCTCAGCTCAACCACACCTTCAGTTACCCAGAAGCCCTATGTACACAGGCCTATCCCCACAACACCGTCTGTCTCCGCTCTCTTGACCCCCTTCCTCCCTCCACGTGTCTCTCGTTCATCCTTCAGCCTGAAGACATCATCTATAAAGAATCGGCCGGGCAGACCACCTGAGACAGAGCCCCCATCCAGAGTCTCCTCCCAGCCATCACATTTATCCATCGTCAATAAAACTCTTAATTGTATTCCGTTGTTGTGGCGTGGTCCTTGCTAGTGAACTGAGTACTACGTAAAAGTCAATGTAATTTTTTTTTTTTTTTTTGTTATCAATTTTTTTATTTGTAATCAGAAAAAAATCAAATTACATTTTGGAGACGGACAGATCAGGACCACTGGGTTACTGGTTATTATGACATCATTAACGCATGATTATAAATGTCTGCGTGCCTGCTTTTGAAAGGACATATTTTGGCAACATTGGACCACTGACAGGTTTTTCATGTTATATCCTCCTGACTCTGAGGTACATTTACTGTCATCTTCATGGAACAGGTGAAGAGCTACTGTAAACCACTGAGAATCAACTGCACATTTCGCACAATGGAAATAACAGCTCGCTTGATAATTCTGTTGGGATTTCTAAACACAGCATTGACACAAGGTAAACACTATTCAGCTTTAATGATTATTTTGTACATTTTTGTGGATTTAATGTTAAAGGTCCTATATTACGCCAAATTGACACTTGTGAGCTTTAAGCCATGTTAGAATGTTAATTATAGTGCAGAACTGGTGATGTTTATGTATAAAATTAACATAATACATGGCAAAAAACAATGTCTAGGTAAGTTAAAATGACTTAAATTAAGTAAACTTGAAGTAAAATGATCTACCAATGGAATAAGTGTGTTTTGCTTAATTCAAGCAACAACAGATTTAGTTTTTTTTTTTTTTTTTAAGTGCAAAGAATTGTTGTTTCATATCTTAATTGTAGCAATGTATTTTCAGATTTTAACTACAAAAAGTCTTGTTCCATTAGTAGATCATTTTTAACTGTCAAGTGAAATTTACTGAAATCATGATGAAACTTTCTTAATACAAGTAATCTTAATTTGGCTAGATTTTAGTTTTTGCAGTGTGGAATAAATTACAATACAAGGTTAATTTTGAATGTAGTCAGTCTCCACAGTAGTAGTAGTAGTAGTAGTAGTAGTTAGTCGTTTCTGTGTAATGTCTATTGGTAGACTTAGACTTACGCCCAATCCCAATTCTCCCCCTTAGCCCTCTGTCTTTGTCTTAGCCCTACCCCTTAGCCTTACCCCTCTGTCTTTAAACAGAGGGGTAAGGCAAAGGGGTGTGTTTTAAACCCTTAGAAATGGGACACCCCTTTGCAGTCGCAACAATATGACATCATTTTTAAAGTTTTGAAGTATTGTGCTCCTTTTGAGTTTGTTTTAAATGAACTTTGCAAAAAGTCAAATGTTTTTTTAATTTTTTATTTTTTTTAAATTACTATACTCTGTACAACATATGTAAATCAAATTTTAATCAACTGTAACACAAAATTAAAATGCTGCAGAGGTGGACGGAGTTGTAGAGGATGCCTGGTACACACAAAAAAGAAAACAAAATTAATACATAGTCATAAACATATAGTTGTTCTGGTACCTACAAATATTATAGAATGTAATATACCTTATATTTTATTTTCAAATTCTCCCACTTTTTTGAAGCTTGTTGGGCTGACACAACTCCAACAAGTCCAGCCTCCTACAAGAAATACAAATGTGATTAATAACATGTCATTAAATAGGGGATAATTTACAAGGCGAAACGAAACAATAATATTTTAGGCCATGCATGTTCGTAATACTTTACACATTCTACTGTAACATGTGTATAGTACATGAGACGAGTTACGAGGCGAAATACAGCGATATATTTGACACATTCTAGTCTAACATATATGCGTATATAGTTCTTTTAGGCCATGCATGTTCGTAATACTTTACACAGGCGAAATGAAAACATATACAGATACAGCGATATATTTGACACATTCTACTGTAACATGTGTATAGTTCTAAACGCGCATGAGACGAGTTACGAGGCGAAATACAGCGATATATTTGACACATTCTAGTCTGACATATATGCGTATATAGTTCTTTTAGGCCATGCATGTTCGTAATACCGTAACATGCGTATAGTTCTAACCGGGCATGTTACGATAAGCCGTATATGTCAGAAAGCGTAAATGCAGGCGCCATGAGTATACCTACAACTTTTCAAAAGTTACTACAGTTTTATACAACTTTTTATGAGGTTCTTGAGTGCAAATACTCACATTTGTCCAATTTCTTCCCGATTGCTCGACACTTCCCGATTTCAGTGTTGGTTTTTGCTCCGACTTGCGTTAAGCCACGCCTATCCCCTTTGCGCAAAGGGTGCATCTGAAAACGCTTTGCGCAGAAGGCTATCATAGCCCTTCCCCTTACCCCTCGCCCTTACAGAAAAGAGAATTGGGACACCCCTCTGTCTCTCGTGAACGCGCACAACAGAGGGGTAGGGCTAAGACAGAGGGCTAAGGGGGAGAATTGAGACGCAGCCTTAGACTTGGACAAACTTTATTGATCCACAAGGGACAATAACAAAGAGAAAAAAATATATAAATAATAATAAATTCTAAATAAGTAGCACAAAAGATAACAAGAGACAGGTGTCAAATAAGGCATAATTATATAAATGTATATGTACAAGTCAAAATAAAACAGAAAAATAAGTAATAAAATATAAAATCTCGGCTATATACAAGAGGTCATAGAAAGACAGTGCAACAATATGATGAATGACAGGACATGGAGTTATCCGTTACATAAGGGTGAGTTGTTGTACAGTTGTAGGGAGTATTATCCGTTACATAAGGGTGAGTTGTGGTACAGCTGTAGGGAGTATTATAGTATGAATGTAGTCCTGTATCTCTCACTGTTTGAGTGGAGCTGTAGGAGCCTGTTGGAGAATGAGCTCCTCTGTCCCTCTATAGTCTGGTGCAGTTGTAGGGAGTATTATCTCCTCTGTCCCTCTATAGTCTGGTGCAGTTGTAGGGAGTATTATCTCCTCTGTCCCTCTATAGTCTGGTGCAGTGAGTGAGTTGTTGTACAGTTGTAGGGAGTATTATCTCCTCTGTCCCTCTATAGTCTGGTGCAGTGGGTGAGTTGTTGTACAGTTGTAGGGAGTATTATCTCCTCTGTCCCTCTATAGTCTGGTGCAGTGGGGGAGTTGTTGTACAGTTGTAGGGAGTATTATCTCCTCTGTCCCTCTATAGTCTCGTGCAGTGGGTGAGTTGTTGTAGAGTTGTAGGGAGTATTATCTCCTCTGTCCCTCTATAGTCTGATGCAGTGGGTGAGTTGTTGTACAGTTGTAGGGAGTATTATCTCCTCTGTCCCTCTATAGTCTGGTGCAGTGGGTGAGCAGGAGTGTCCATGATGGAGAGCAGTTTGTCCAGTGTCCTCCTGTTCTCACTGTGACAAATGTCTCCAGCTCACAGCCGATCACGTGTCCAGCTTTATGGATCAGTTTGTCAATCCGCCCAATGTCCCTTTTCCTGGTGCCGCTCCCCCAGCAGAACCACAGTGAAGTCCAGGGCGCTGGCCACCACAGACTGGTGGAAGATCTCCAGTAACTTGTTGCACACATTGAAAGACCTGAGCTTTCTTTTTGTACACAGCATTACAGTTGTCCCTGCATGCCAAGGTACTTGTAGCAGTCCACTATTTCAACATCATGCCCCTGGATAGTTAAAGGTTCTACTGGTGTCCTCTTCCTCCTGAAGTCAATCACCAGTACTTGGTCTTGTCAACGTTCATTATCAGATGGTTTGCCTGGGACCACTCCACAGAGTTTGCAATCAGTGTCCTGTACTCCAGCTCCTGTCCATCCCTGATACACCCGACTACTGCAGAGTCATAAGAGAACTTCTGCAGATGGCAGGACCTGGAGCTGTACTGGACATCACAGAGTGAACAGAAATGGAGACAGGCCTGTACCCTGGGGGGCTTCTACATTACTGACCATGTTATCAGACAGGGTGGTCCCCAGTCACACATCCTGAGGCTTGCTGAGGGACATATGTCAAACTCTTATTGGCAACAGGTGGTGCCAAATCTATAGAATCTGAATTAAAATACATTTCATTGCCATTGTCAGTGAACAGAATCCACAAACTATAGGAACTTGCTTCGGTGCTATGGTGCAACATAAAACAAAGTAATAAATAAATAATAAAAAACAAAGGTAAATACAAATTAAAAAGAGAGGAGAGAGGCACTAGACATTAGGCTGACAGAAATTGAAATGAGTTTTGTTGTTTAATTGCGTGCCAATCACAGACTGTATAAAGAAGGGACTAAGATAGTAGAGTGCGCCAGTCAAATGAAGTTCATGAGGCTAGCAATTATGGGTCCATATTACCAATAGTAATTGATTTATGGACAAATTCGTGAAATAGAAATACCAGGATCATGTAGAGTGGGTTAATACGAACTTTGTAAGATGAAAATGAGGAGCCTGACAGCAGCAGTTAGAGAGAGGGGCGACATTTTCTCAATACAAAGTGAACTGGAGCTGGTGTGGATGGAGCCGGAAGCGCGCCCATGCTCACTTCCTATTTGGAACATGGCAGCTAGAGGGTTAGCTATGTCCATTTACAGTCTATGGGGACAACACAAACCTCTATAGCAAGTTATCTGCAATGTGCGGTTTGATTTTCTAACTTTCTGTTCAGCTATATAAAAAATTATTTATTTGAAATGTAATTGAATTGAAACAGACTCCAAAAATGTAATACAATCTTTGATGCTAACCGACTGCTTTGCATGGATAGCTAAATGAAAGGATTCTACTACAAACCCTTTGACAATGAAATATGTAAAGGAAATTATAAACAGATAACATGATGAGGACTACATTAAAGATTACGATTAAATTATAGTTGATCCATGGAGTTCCGTGTTTGTGATTCTGTGATTCTCTTTTTGCAGAGACAACTCCATTTCCTACACTGACCACAGCTGCTACAAGTAATACAAGTGGTGCTCCAACCACTTCAACTACACCCTTGCAAAATACAACTGTACCCTTCTTAACAACTTCAGCTGCTACAAGTACTACAACTACTACAACTCATGCTCCAATAACTACTGCCTCCCTCCAAACTACAGCTACAACTCCTGCACCTACCACCACAACTGCTACAAGTACTACAACCAACGCTCTGACTACTCCAGCTACACCCCCTCAAATTACATGTACTACAGCTACTACACCTGGTGCTCCAATAACTACAACCACACCGCCTCCAATTACAACTGTACCCTCCTCAACAACTACAGCCGCCACAAGTACTACAACTACTACAAGTACTACAGCTGGTGCTCCCGTATCTACAACCACACCGCCTCCAACTACAACTGTACCCTCCTCAACAACTACTGCTGCCACAAGTTCTACAACTGCTACAAGTACTACAACCAGCGCTCTGACCACTTCAACTACACCCCCTCAAACTACAAGTACTACAACTACTACATCTGATGCTCCCATAACTACAACCACACCGCCTCCAACTACAAAAGTATCCTCCTCAACAACTGCAGCTGCCACAAGTACTACAAGTAGCTACTTCCTGTTTCTGAAGAGTATGGATGCTATCCTTGCTGGCTCCTGCTGTTTCCTTCTTCACTTTGCATTTTAATCATTTTACCTCCTCCAGAACTCGAAAATGTGTCTACTTATGATTTTCTTTCAAGTGAACCAAGACTTTTAAATCATTTTTAAATGTTTTAACAAATCATCACAAAACCATGAGCCAGCAACATGTTGGGGGAAGAAACCAAGGGATCCAGAGGAAAAAAATACTGCTCAAATACGTCTTTTTTAAGATTGGAAGACAAAGTTGAGACTCTCATTGTAGTCTCATTATAGTTCTAGACTTGTCTGGTGTGAATCTTATTTGTTTCTCCTAAAATTCACTAGGAGCAGAAGTGGAGACCAAAAATAGTCCTACTTGAAACACTGGTGAACACTGGAAACCTTTTAATGGCTCAAATTTCAAATCAAATCTATTCCTAAAAAAACATATAATTGAGAAATAATAAAACATTTGTGATAATCAAGATTAAATTTCAATATATTCAATATTAAAGACACAAAAATGTAAGCTTCAACTGAACATGGTACATTTTTTTTTACATTTCACCAATCCAAGCATCCTTGTATAGTTTCAATTTTATTTCCTCAACTCTTTGTAAGCACACATATAGTTTTGACTAATGTTCATAACTCCAACTAAAACCTTTCACATGTCCCAAATGCAGTCATTAATCAGTTTCAATTTCACATGTTTGTACATAGAATGTCCAAAGTTTCAAAAATAGGAATTTCTCTGTATATCTTCAAGAGTCAGTGTGTTCACTGAAGATGGTGACTGATTCATATTTTGGGTGCAGATTTATGAATCGTTTTGTAGTCATCACATTACAATTATTCCTGCAACATATATTAAAATAACTTAGAAATACCAAAGAATAAAGAATAAAAACTTTTTAAAAACATGTACTTTTGTTTTCAGTCACAGCAGTTTATACTTCTTACTTTTTCATCCACAGGAATCTTATGTAATAGTTTATACAGACTATAAATGGTGTGTGTTTTGGTTAAGAACTGACATTATGCTCATATCATTACTTTTCACTATAGTCACACTCAAATGTAAAAAATAAACACACAGATTGATTGTAAATGTGATTGCCAAATTAAGAGCACTAACCTTGGTTACTATGGCAACACATGGACAAAGTACAGCTAATATGGTATTTTACTCCTGTTTACAAGAGTGTCTGTCACCTGCTTGTTTCTATGGAAATGGTCATTGCTCTGCATGGAATGTTCCACAGTGTGACATTAAACAGCTCTATGTTATATTTATTATATTTAGCTCAAAAATACCTAGAAAAAACAGGCATTCTGATTATGACCTCTCCACAGATCTGACCTGTTCTGGTCTGGTCTGCTTTGGTCTCCGTGGAAATAGAAAGGACTCTCCACCAAAAAAGTTACACAATGTACCTTTAAGTTCAATATAAGCCCAATGTTTGTATAACTAATCCATGTGTTTGTTTATTTTTTTACATTTGAGTGTAACTATAGTGAAAAGTAATGACATGAGTGTTAATGTCAGTTCTTAACCAAAGCACGTGTCATTTATGTTACATGTGTCAAACTGTCACATAAGATTCCCGTTATTGTACACATACTGTAGCACTTCCTTCACTGCACTTCTGGTAAGACGTGGAACTGCATTTTGTTGCATTGTATTTGTACAGTGTGTGTAAGTGTAATATCAAGGTTGACTCTAATCTAAATTAAAAAGTAATTTTCTCTCTTCACATAAATCATTTATTAAAGGGTTTTTGAGCTGCAGGCAATAATGACAAATCTCAGGTATGAGGAAACACTGCTGCTGTCTGGAAGTCATTTATTATAGCCTGTGCCTCGGGCCGTAACCTGTTCATAATCTTTCTCCGCCCTTTTCAGTCACAGGGTACCAAAGAATACTTCTATTTTTACATACTTTTATGAGTTTTGTAATAGATAAAAGGTATAAAAGGTACAATTGTTCCAAAACGTTTGAATGTGTAAATGTTGTGTAAATTTCTTTTGACATCTATAACACAAAAAGTTTTACACGTACAACTTAATAATTTTACAAGTACAAACCTGGAAATTATACTTTTACAAGTTTTGAGATGATCTGTAAATGCAACAGCTGATTTGAACCTAAAGAGAGCAAATGTCTCAGAACTTTTGAAAGCATAATTTTCAGATTTGTACTTGTAAAATGAAATTTGTAAGTGTAAATAATAAATATTATATATATATATATATATATATATATATATATATATATATATATATATATATATATATATATATATATTTTTTTTTTTTTTTTTTACAAGTGTACAGATCTAAATTTATGCATGTAACAATTATACCTTCATAAAAGGAGGTGTTACCAAACAAAGAGCTGCCTAATTTTTGGTTAGGATCCATATTGGCCATTGCTTTGACATTGCCTAGGGTTTGTAATCATGTTATATTATAAATCATATGTACTCAGATGGTGGACAAGGACTTATACAGCTCTAAGGGAGATTAACTGCTTTTGAAAGAAATATCCAAAATAGAAATACACAAACATTGAGCCATATCATTATTTGTTAGAGATTGGGTCCACAATCCTGCAATATCAGTCTCATAGGTTAAAGTAGTTTCAACTGACAACAATCACGTGTTTGGAGTTGATGGCACCACCTTCTGAAGTGATTGTGGAAAAGTGATCTCACTTTTGTATATTTATTCTGACAGAGTGTCACAGGGTAAGGTTATGGAAAGTCCTGAAATCAGTCCCACATGCGACAAGAGAAGATGTTGAACTCTTTTTTAACCTGGAGGAGGGCCTCTTCCTGCTTGTTTCCATGGAATTGTTTTTTTCTACTGACTAATCCCACTGTATATCATAACACTTCTAGCTCCATAAAGAATGTTCCGAAGTATGGGAACTTTCTACTTCCATGGAATTGTGCAGGTGACATGCCACCTTCAGACAATTACAAACTGTATCTTTAAACAAATATGTCTTAACTGTCCCACAATATGTAAAAAAAATGACTCTTGTGAGCTTTAAGCCATGTTATAATGCTACCTCCTCAAAAATATACTTGGAGTTCCACCTTGTGATGTCATGAAGGGTAGTTTTCAAATTAATGGCTGCCTTTTACCTTTAGTTTGGATTGGCAATTACCAAGCTGAAATGATCCAAATGATTATAGTGAAGTGTGGTTTAAAAACACAGGAGCAATTTGTGTATTACCACATGACATCTCAAGGTGGAACAGAGTGTTTTCCTTTTGAGAGAAGAACTAAATTTATTTATTTATTTATTTATTTATTTATATATTTATTTATTTGATGTGGACATAACAAATTGCATTGTTTCAAGTGTTATAGCACAAGTGCTAATTTTCAACACCTGTCCACAGGATGCTTTTAGAGAAAATACAATATTAAAACATTAGCAATAAATGTACAGCAAATAATTTACATTTCATTTCAATTCATTTCAATTTACATTTCATTTCAATATGCAGAGTTTGCGTGTTATACATGTGCAAATGAAACAAAACACAACTCCAGGTGTGTTTTTAATGTGGAAACAACATTATAACATACAGTAGATCAGAAAATAGCAAAGTATGGGCGCTTTAAAGAATGGACACAGCATGAGTCACATCACTGAAATATGATTGTTATGGATGCAACATGGCAGTTAAACAGTAAACTGTATGATGTTCCACCAGCAGCCACCAAGTCAGACACGGTCTTTTTTCCACTAAAATCCTTACTGCATAATGTCTGAAATGAAAAATATACAAAGATTATTATTGCATTGTTGCTGAGAGACATGGACTATGTTTTCATTGTTCTGTGTCTCTCTTACCGACCACCTGTTAGACATGTTTGTGGCACTGGTCACTACTGTTTCAGAGTCTGTGCCATAATCAGGTCCTTTGTGAATGAGCCACTTTGAGCCGTCACACAGTGTCACCCTAAAACACAATGTGAACACTTTATCCTGAAAATAACGATTCAGTGGCAATGACAACAAAAGCAGCTAGATAGAATAGAGCAACTAATAGGTAAGATGTACTGGAATGTTCCACAATATGACATTACATTTTAATTTCTTTTAGGTATTTTTATTAACAGTGAAAAACATTCATCCATAGGAGCGAGTGTTCCCTCTCCACAGATCTGGTCTGTAACTTGGTCTGGTGACATCACCGGCTTCTCTATATGAATATATTTTGATTTAATACCAGCAGATGGTGCTCACCTGACTCCAGTGTGGGAGATGGGTCCTAAGACGACAGGCAGGTTCCCCAGGGGCCTCACCATCCACTCAGCTTGGTACACGGGTGAGTTAAAGAGCTTCGTAAGATCCGCCCCCGCCAGGTCAGTGGTGAACTGTTTACATGCACCTACAGAGAGATATGTGTGAATCAAACTGTGGATTTTAAGCACACAGCTGCAGTTTCAATTTGTGAGTGTGTCACCACTCTGCTACAAGCTAGTATGGCCACAAGAGGGCAGCCATAATGTTTTGTTTATGCTTTGTTGACATAAAATGTTTGTGTGGTCATTCATTAAAAATTCTGATTCTGATATATAGCACATCGTATCATAAGATACTAGTATTATATTAATAAAATAAAATACAATTTTTCAATAACTAACCATAATATATTAATTTAATGCTATCCCAAAGTCAAGAGCACTGCAGGGTGTGGGTGATGGTCTCACCTGTTGTTGTTAGTGGAGCTGTGGTTGTAGTTTCTGGGTAAGTTGTATCAGGGGCAGGTGTAGTTGTATCAGGGGCAGGTGTAGTTGTAGTAGCGACAGGTGTAGTTGTATCAGGGGCAGGTGTAGTTGTATCAGGGGCAGGTGTAGTTGTATCAGGGGAAGGTGTAGTTGTAGTAGCGACAGGTGTAGTTGTAGTAGCGACAGGTGTAGTTGTATCAGGGGCAGGTGTAGTTGTATCAGGGGAAGGTGTAGTTGTAGTTGGGGCAGGAGTAGTTGTGGTTGGAGCAGCTACATTTAGGGGAAAAAAAGAGATTAATTCTTCATCAACTGTGCTAAATGTTTACAAGAATGACCCATTAAATAAACTAATAATAATAATTCAGTTGTAAATGTCATTATACTGGGCTCTAATATCACTCAAATGTATCTTGATGTTTCATACATTGTAATATTCTTTTTTTAATCCCAATTTCTACATTGTGTTCCACTTTTGACTCCAATTGCATCCGTTCCAGGATTTAAAATATATTTCTTTACAAACTTTTAAGGTCTATTATTGGCATTTTCCAATTTTCCGAGGATTATGATAGGTAAGGATTAGGATAAGTCATTTCCCTTGTGGATCAATAAATCTGGTCTAAGTCTAGGTCAAATAAAAATATACTTGTTTACCTTGTACAGCTGTTCCTCCATACAGTCCCAACAGAAACATCAAACAGATAATCTTGCCGTCCATTTTGGGTTGATTGTGAGCAGTCCAGGCTCTGAAGTTTAGGATATTTTAGACTGTCTCTGAGGTAGCAGTTATATTGAGTCACTCCACCCTTATCTTAGGACAAACAACACCCTTGACAATAAAGGGATTTATATTTGGCATTTCCCCAGACAATAATCTGTAATTGTAAGTCTTGTTCTTTTGTTCATCTTCATGTCTAAAAGTACATGCTGTCCCAATCTCAGCAGGACTTTCCAGGTTAAGTAAACGTTGGACTTTTTAAATAGAATATATTTGACAGAGCTGCACCCTTCTGATTTGAGGAAGTTTGTAACTCACGTCATAAAAATATAAGCACTCACAGAGATCTAGTATTTTCCTTTATCCATTTATTTTTAAAGGTGCACTGTGTAACTTTTTGGTTGGGGGTCTGTCACCTGCTTGTTTCTATGGATATGTCATTGCTCTGCTTGGAATGTTCCACAGTATAACATTAAACAGTTCTACCTTACATTTATTAAATTACAGATGGTTTTACAGCTCAAAAATACCTAGAAAAACAGACATTCTGACTGTCACCTCTCCACAGATCTGACCTGTAACTCGATCTGGTTTGGGCTCCACGAAGATAGAAAGGTTTAATATCATACTGTGGAACATTCCAGACAAAGCGATAACATATCCACAGAGAAATGCTTTTGATGGACCCTCCACCAGAAAAGTTTCACAATGCACCTTTAAACAGAAATAGGCTAATAGTCTCAGTGGTTGACTTTCAAGAGTTTTAATGGTCACAAAAATGTTTCTCTCCTCGTCTCTCACCATACTGACACTGCTGACACCTTCCCTGGCTCTACAGGTGGCTAGATAGACATCATATATTACAAACCTCAATTAAATATTCATAAATAATTACATAAAGAACATCCTAATAATGAATAAATTCATATTATATCAAATTCATATATTAGTAAATAAGTATAAACTGGCTCCAACAAATATGCAGTAGATAATGTTTTTGTTGTGCATTTAAAACTAAATTAATCCAAGAAGAATTGAAATCAAGTCTGCAATCAAACACAAACACACAGAGAATTGCTATAATGTATTTACTTTATTATGTAAATTTCTAAATGACAGTTACTCACAACACCAAAATGTTACTTCATTATTATTATTATTATTATTATTATTATTATTATTATTATTACCTCCGCCAAGGAGGTTATGTTTTTGCCTGAGTTTGTCTGTTTGTTTGTTTGTTAGCAAGATAACTCAAAAAGTTATGGACGGATCTTGATGAAATTGTCAGGAAATGTTCCCAATGGTAAATCCAACAGATGATTAAATTTTGATGATGATCCAGAAGAAATCCTGGATTCTGGATCACTTTGAAAACTGAGCTGCTTGGCGGAGGTCTGCACTCTCTGAGTGCTTTTCTAGTTATTATTATTATTATTATTATTATTATTATTATTATTGTTATTATTATATTTTATTTTTATTTTCACAAAATAAAAATAAAAGGATTTTTGAAAAATGTCAGCAAAAAATAGTTTAACATTATTTAACTAGCAGAATTTCTTTAATTAGCTGATCAACCCCCAGACCCAGATGTGATATCTTCGTCAGATGAAAATCCAGAAGTGTCAGAACTTGCTGGGGGTTTTTACAGCTCCAGTTATCTTCAGAGTGGTTCGTTTTAGATGAGTTGTTGTTGTTTGTGTTGGTACAGTGGAAAAAACTACAGATGTGGAGAAAAAACAAAAGTATTAACTTTATTTTTATTTATTTATATAGATTGGGAAGGATAATTGTAGTAGTTAATACAAGTAAAGACACTTGCCCAATTACCTTCATTAGATCTGGAACCTTCAGAAGTATCAAAGAGTTTTTTCAGTTGTTTGTAGAGTTCTGGAGTCTGTTTAACAGAAAGAAATGTTAAAAATTAACTATAAAATGGTGAAAGCAAATTACTATATTTGTTCAGATAATTAAACAGAGATGTATAAAATAGGGTGGGTTTGTGATAACTCAAATACAGTATCAAGCAAATCTGATTTACACATGAACTCTTCACTCTAATCCAGTTTTTCAGTATGCTTTTGTTTCTTGTTTTTTATTTGAAAAGTGGACATTTGAGTACAATATATTAGATTAAATAGTTTACTGTCAATTAAGCAATACATTTATATAGGACTTTAATTGGCTTTAAACATGCTGTAGGAACCTTAGCATTGGTATTTACGTAAAGTTAAAAAAATAATAATAATAAAATTGTTGCTAGATGTCCCAACATGCTGCAGTCAGAATGAAGAATGAAAATGATATAAGAACCACTGGAAAATATAAAACACTGGTAAAATTACCTTCTTGAGATCCAACAGAAGAATATTCTTTAGAATAAGATCCAGAACTTTCCATTACAGCTGTAGTATTTGTCACCATTGGGGCTTTTGTGATAGATGTTGTTGGAGCAACACTTGTCTTGGTGGTTGATGAAAGAAGTGTAGTCCTAGATTTTGCACTACCAGTTTCAGTTGTTGGTTGTGCACTAGTGAAAGTAACATGTTGAGATCCAGAGCCATCATATCCAGCAGATGCATCTTCATGAGAGAATGATCCTGACACTTCAAATGAAGGTTCATTGGGAGAGTTATCGTCTATATATTCTTCAGAAGGAGATCTAAAACTTTCAATTACTGTAGTTGTTGTTTGGGGTTTAGCAGTGGTAGTTGTTGGTGGTGCAGTAGTAAAAGTCACTTGCTGAGATCCAGAACCTTCATATCCAGTAGATGCATCATCTTGAGAAGAAGATCCAGAACTTTCCATTACTCTGGTTGTCGTTGTGGTTTTAGAAGTGGTAGTTGTTGGTGGTGCACTAGTGAAAGTAACTTGGTGAGATCCAGAACCCTCAAACCCAGTAGATTTATCTTCTTGAGAAGATGATCCTGACATTTCAAATGAATGTTCACTGGTGGAGTTCATCTCTTGGGATCCAACAGAAATATATTCTTCAGAAGAGGATCCAGAACTATCAGTTATTAAGGTTGTCGCTGTTGCTTTAGCAGTGGTAGTTGTTGGTGGTGCAGTAGTAAAAGTAACTTGCTGAGATCCAGAACCTTCATATCCAGTAGATGTATCATCTTCAGAAGAAGATCCAGAACTTTCCATTACTGTGGTTGTCGTTATGGTTTTGGAAATGGTAGTTGTTGGTGGTGCACTAGTGAAAGTAACTTGGTGAGATCCAGAACCCTCAAACCCAGTAGATTTATCTTCTTGAGAAGATGATCCTGACATTTCAAATGAATGTTCACTGGTGGAGTTCATCTCTTGGGATCCAACAGAAATATATTCTTCAGAAGAGGATAGAGAACTTTCAGTTATTAAGGTTGTCGCTGTGGCTTTAGCAGTGGTAGTTGTTGGTGGTGCAGTAGTAAAAGTAACCTGCTGAGATCCAGAACCTTCATATCCAGTAGATGTATCATCTTGAGAAGACGATCCAGAACTGTCCAATACTGTGGTTGTCGCTGTGGCTTTAGCAGTGGTAGTTGTTGGTGGTGCAGTAGTAAAAGTCACTTGCTGAGATCCAGAACCTTCATATCCAGTAGATGTATGTTCTTGAGAAGATGATCCTGACATTTCAAATGAATGTTCACTGGTGGAGTTCATCTCTTGGGATCCAACAGAAATATATTCTTCAGAAGAGGATCCAGAACTATCAGTTATTAAGGTTGTCGCTGTGGCTTTAGCAGTGGTAGTTGTTGGTGGTGCAGTAGTAAAAGTAACTTGCTGAGATCCAGAACCTTCATATCCAGTAGATGTATCATCTTGAGAAGAAGATCCAGAACTTTCCATTACTGTGGTTGTCATTGTGGTTTTAGAAGTGGTAGTTGTTGGTGGTGCACTAGTGAAAGTAACTTGGTGAGATCCAGAACCCTCAAACCCAGTAGATTTATCTTCTTGAGAAGATGATCCTGACATTTCAAATGAATGTTCACTGGTGGAGTTCATCTCTTGGGATCCAACAGAAATATATTCTTCAGAAGAGGATCCAGAACTATCAGTTATTAAGGTTGTCGCTGTGGCTTTAGCAGTGGTAGTTGTTGGTGGTGCAGTAGTAAAAGTAACCTGCTGAGATCCAGAACCTTCATATCCAGTAGATGTATCATCTTGAGAAGAAGATCCAGAACTTTCCAATACTGTGGTTGTCGCTGTGGCTTTAGCAGTGGTAGTTGTTGGTGGTGCAGTAGTAAAAGTCACTTGCTGAGATCCAGAACCTTCATATCCAGTAGATGTATCATCTTCAGAAGAAGATCCAGAACTTTCCAATACTGTGGTTGTCGCTGTGGCTTTAGCAGTGGTAGTTGTTGGTGGTGCAGTAGTAAAAGTCACTTGCTGAGATCCAGAACTTTCATATCCAGTAGATGTATGTTCTTGAGAGGATGATCCTGACATTTCAAATGAATGTTTACTGGTGGAGTTCATCTCTTGGGATCCAACAGAAATATATTCTTCAGAAGAGGATCCAGAACTATCAGTTATTAAGGTTGTCGCTGTGGCTTTAGCAGTGGTAGTTGTTGGTGGTGCAGTAGTAAAAGTAACTTTCTGAGATCCAGAACCTTCATATCCAGTAGATGTATCATCTTGAGAAGAAGATCCAGAACTTTCCATTAATGTGGTTGTCATTGTGGTTTTAGAAGTGGTAGTTGTTGGTGGTGCACTAGTGAAAGTAACTTGGTGAGATCCAAAACCCTCAAACCCAGTAGATTTATCTTCTTGAGAAGATGATCCTGACATTTCAAATGAATGTTCACTGGTGAAGTTCATCTCTTGGGATCCAACAGAAATATATTCTTCAGAAGAGGATCCAGAACTATCAGTTATTAAGGTTGTCGCTGTTGCTTTAGCAGTGGTAGTTGTTGGTGGTGCAGTAGTAAAAGTAACCTGCTGAGATCCAGAACCTTCATATCCAGTAGATGTATCATCTTGAGAAGAAGATCCAGAACTTTCCATTACTGTTGTGGTTGTTGTTGTGGTTTTAGAAGTGGTAGTTGTTGGTGGTGCGCTAGTGAAAGTAACTTGGTGAGATCCAGAACCCTCAAACCCAGTAGATTTATCTTCTTGAGAAGATGATCCTGACATTTCAAATGAATGTTCACTGGTGGAGTTCATCTCTTGGGATCCAACAGAAATATATTCTTCAGAAGAGAATCCAGAACTATCAGTTATTAAGGTTGTCGCTGTGGCTTTAGCAGTGGTAGTTGTTGGTGGTGCAGTAGTAAAAGTAACTTGCTGAGATCCAGAACCTTCATATCCAGTAGATGTATCATCTTGAGAAGAAGATCCAGAACTTTCCAATACTGTGGTTGTCGCTGTGGCTTTAGCAGTGGTAGTTGTTGGTGGTGCAGTTGTAAAAGTCACTTGCTGAGATCCAGAACCTTCATATCCAGTAGATGTATGTTCTTGAGAGGATGACCCTGACATTTCAAATGAATGTTCACTGGTGGAGTTCATCTCTTGGGATCCAACAGAAATATATTCTTCAGAAGAGGATCCAGAACTATCAGTTATTAAGGTTGTCGCTGTTGCTTTAGCAGTGGTAGTTGTTGGTGGTGCAGTACTAAAAGTAACTTGCTGAGATCCAGAACCTTCATATCCAGTAGATGTATCATCTTGAGAAGTAGATCCAAAACTTTCCATTACTGTGGTTGTCGTTGTGGTTTTGGAAATGGTAGTTGTTGGTGGTGCACTAGTGAAAGTAACTTGGTGAGATCCAGAACCCTCAAACCCATTAGATTTATCTTCTTGAGAAGATGATCCTGACATTTCAAATGAATGTTCACTGGTGGAGTTCATCTCTTGGGATCCAACAGAAATATATTCTTCAGAAGAGGATAGAGAACTTTCAGTTATTAAGGTTGTCGCTGTGGCTTTAGGAGTGGTAGTTGTTGGTGGTGCAGTAGTAAAAGTAACTTGCTGAGATCCAGAACCTTCATATCCAGTAGATGTATCATCTTGAGAAGAAGATCCAGAACTTTCCATTACTGTGGTGGTTGTTGTTGTGGTTTTAGAAGTGGTAGTTGTTGGTGGTGCGCTAGTGAAAGTAAATTGGTGAGATCCAGAACCCTCAAACCCAGTAGATTTATCCTCTTGAGAAGATGATCCTGACATTTCAAATGAATGTTCACTGGTGGAGTTCATCTCTTGGGATCCAACAGAAATATATTCTTCAGAAGAGGATAGAGAACGTTCAGTTATTAAGGTTGTCGCTGTGCCTTTAGCAGTGGTAGTTGTTGGTGGTGCAGTACTAAACGTAACCTGCTGAGATCCAGAACCTTCATATCCAGTAGATGTATCATCTTGAGAAGACGATCCAGAACTTTCCAATACTGTGGTTGTCGCTGTGGCTTTAGCAGTGGTATTTGTTGGTGGTGCAGTAGTAAAAGTCACTTGCTGAGATCCAGAACCTTCATATCCAGTAGATGTATGTTCTTGAGAAGATGATCCTGACATTTCAAATGAATGTTCACTGGTGGAGTTCATCTCTTGGGATCCAACAGAAATATATTCTTCAGAAGAGGATCCAGAACTATCAGTTATTAAGGTTGTCGCTGTGGCTTTAGCAGTGGTAGTTGTTGGTGGTGCAGTAGTAAAAGTAACTTGCTGAGATCCAGAACCTTCATATCCAGTAGATGTATCATCTTGAGAAGAAGATCCAGAACTTTCCATTACTGTGGTTGTCATTGTGGTTTTAGAAGTGGTAGTTGTTGGTGGTGCACTAGTGAAAGTAACTTGGTGAGATCCAGAACCCTCAAACCCAGTAGATTTATCTTCTTGAGAAGATGATCCTGACATTTCAAATGAATGTTCACTGGTGGAGTTCATCTCTTGGGATCCAACAGAAATATATTCTTCAGAAGAGGATCCAGAACTATCAGTTATTATGGTTGTCGCTGTTGCTTTAGCAGTGGTAGTTGTTGGTGGTGCAGTAGTAAAAGTAACTTGCTGAGATCCAGAACCTTCATATCCAGTAGATGTATCATCTTGAGAAGAAGATCCAGAACTTTCCATTACTGTGGTTGTCGTTGTGGTTTTGGAAATGGTAGTTGTTGGTGGTGCACTAGTGAAAGTAACTTGCTGAGATCCAGAACCCTCAAACCCAGTAGATTTATCTTCTTGAGAAGATGATCCTGACATTTCAAATGAATGTTCACTGGTGGAGTTCATCTCTTGGGATCCAACAGAAATATATTCTTCAGAAGAGGATAGAAAACTTTCAGTTGTTAAGGTTGTCGCTGTGGCTTTAGCAGTGGTAGTTGTTGGTGGTACAGTAGTAAAAGTAACTTGCTGAGATCCAGAACCTTCATATCCAGTAGATGTATCATCTTCAGAAGAAGATCCAGAACTTTCCATTACTGTGGTTGTCGCTGTGGCTTTAGCAGTGGTAGTTGTTGGTGGTGCAGTAGTAAAAGTCACTTGCTGAGATCCAGAACCTTCATATCCAGTAGATTTATCTTCTTGAGAAGATGATCCTGACATTTCAAATGAATGTTCACTGGTGGAGTTCATCTCTTGGGATCCAACAGAAATATATTCTTCAGAAGAGGATAGAGAACTTTCAGTTATTAAGGTTGTCGCTGTGGCTTTAGCAGTGGTAGTTGTTGGTGGTGCAGTAGTAAAAGTAACTTGCTGAGATCCAGAACCTTCATATCCAGTAGATGTATCATCTTGAGAAGAAGATCCAGAACTTTCCATCACTGTGGTTGTCATTGTGGTTTTAGAAGTGGTAGTTGTTGGTGGTGCACTAGTGAAAGTAACTTGGTGAGATCCAGAACCCTCAAACCCAGTAGATTTATCTTCTTGAGAAGATGATCCTGACATTTCAAATGAATGTTCACTGGTGGAGTTCATCTCTTGGGATCCAACAGAAATATATTCTTCAGAAGAGGATCCAGAACTATCAGTTATTAAGGTTGTCGCTGTTGCTTTAGCAGTGGTAGTTGTTGGTGGTGCAGTACTAAAAGTAACTTGCTGAGATCCAGAACCTTCATATCCAGTAGATGTATCATCTTGAGAAGAAGATCCAGAACTTTCCATTACTGTGGTTGTCGTTGTGGTTTTGGAAATGGTAGTTGTTGGTGGTGCACTAGTGAAAGTAACTTGGTGAGATCCAGAACCCTCAAACCCAGTAGATTTATCTTCTTGAGAAGATGATCCTGACATTTCAAATGAATGTTCACTGGTGGAGTTCATCTCTTGGGATCCAACAGAAATATATTCTTCAGAAGAGGATCCAGAACTATCAGTTATTAAGGTTGTCGCTGTTGCTTTAGCAGTGGTAGTTGTTGGTGGTGCAGTACTAAAAGTAACTTGCTGAGATCCAGAACCTTCATATCCAGTAGATGTATCATCTTGAGAAGAAGATCCAGAACTTTCCATCACTGTGGTTGTCGTTGTGGTTTTGGAAATGGTAGATGTTGGTGGTGCACTAGTGAAAGTAACTTGGTGAGATCCAGAACCCTCAAACCCAGTAGATTTATCTTCTTGAGAAGATGATCCTGACATTTCAAATGAATGTTCACTGGTGGAGTTCATCTCTTGGGATCCAACAGAAATATATTCTTCAGAAGAGGATAGAGAACTTTCAGTTATTAAGGTTGTTGCTGTGGCTTTAGCAGTGGTAGTTGTTGGTGGTGCAGTAGTAAAAGTAACTTGCTGAGATCCAGAACCTTCATATCCAGTAGATGTATCATCTTGAGAAGAAGATCCAGAACTTTCCATTACTGTGGTTGTCATTGTGGTTTTAGAAGTGGTAGTTGTTGGTGGTGCACTAGTGAAAGTAACTTGGTGAGATCCAGAACCCTCAAACCCAGTAGATTTATCTTCTTGAGAAGATGATCCTGACATTTCAAATGAATGTTCACTGGTGGAGTTCATCTCTTGGGATCCAACAGAAATATATTCTTCAGAAGAGGATCCAGAACTATCAGTTATTAAGGTTGTCGCTGTTGCTTTAGCAGTGGTAGTTGTTGGTGGTGCAGTACTAAAAGTAACTTGCTGAGATCCAGAACCTTCATATCCAGTAGATCTATCATCTTGAGAAGAAGATCCAGAACTTTCCATCACTGTGGTTGTCGTTGTGGTTTTGGAAATGGTAGATGTTGGTGGTGCACTAGTGAAAGTAACTTGGTGAGATCCAGAACCCTCAAACCCAGTAGATTTATCTTCTTGAGAAGATGATCCTGACATTTCAAATGAATGTTCACTGGTGGAGTTCATCTCTTGGGATCCAACAGAAATATATTCTTCAGAAGAGGATCCAGAACTATCAGTTATTAAGGTTGTCGCTGTTGCTTTAGCAGTGGTAGTTGTTGGTGGTGCAGTACTAAAAGTAACTTGCTGAGATCCAGAACCTTCATATCCAGTAGATGTATCATCTTGAGAAGAAGATCCAGAACTTTCCATCACTGTGGTTGTCGTTGTGGTTTTGGAAATGGTAGATGTTGGTGGTGCACTAGTGAAAGTAACTTGGTGAGATCCAGAACCCTCAAACCCAGTAGATTTATCTTCTTGAGAAGATGATCCTGACATTTCAAATGAATGTTCACTGGTGGAGTTCATCTCTTGGGATCCAACAGAAATATATTCTTCAGAAGAGGATAGAGAACTTTCAGTTATTAAGGTTGTCGCTGTGGCTTTAGCAGTGGTAGTTGTTGGTGGTGCAGTAGTAAAAGTAACTTGCTGAGATCCAGAACCTTCATATCCAGTAGATGTATCATCTTGAGAAGAAGATCCAGAACTTTCCATTACTGTGGTTGTCATTGTGGTTTTAGAAGTGGTAGTTGTTGGTGGTGCACTAGTGAAAGTAACTTGGTGAGATCCAGAACCCTCAAACCCAGTAGATTTATCTTCTTGAGAAGATGATCCTGACATTTCAAATGAATGTTCACTGGTGGAGTTCATCTCTTGGGATCCAACAGAAATATATTCTTCAGAAGAGGATAGAGAACTTTCAGTTGTTAAGGTTGTCGCTGTGGCTTTAGCAGTGGTAGTTGTTGGTGGTACAGTAGTAAAAGTAACTTGCTGAGATCCAGAACCTTCATATCCAGTAGATGTATCATCTTCAGAAGAAGATCCAGAACTTTCCATTACTGTGGTTGTCGCTGTGGCTTTAGCAGTGGTAGTTGTTGGTGGTGCAGTAGTAAAAGTCACTTGCTGAGATCCAGAACCTTCATATCCAGTAGATTTATCTTCTTGAGAAGATGATCCTGACATTTCAAATGAATGTTCACTGGTGGAGTTCATCTCTTGGGATCCAACAGAAATATATTCTTCAGAAGAGGATAGAGAACTTTCAGTTATTAAGGTTGTCGCTGTGGCTTTAGCAGTGGTAGTTGTTGGTGGTGCAGTAGTAAAAGTAACTTGCTGAGATCCAGAACCTTCATATCCAGTAGATGTATCATCTTGAGAAGAAGATCCAGAACTTTCCATTACTGTGGTTGTCATTGTGGTTTTAGAAGTGGTAGTTGTTGGTGGTGCGCTAGTGAAAGTAACTTGGTGAGATCCAGAACCCTCAAACCCAGTAGATTTATCTTCTTGAGAAGATGATCCTGACATTTCAAATGAATGTTCACTGGTGGAGTTCATCTCTTGGGATCCAACAGAAATATATTCTTCAGAAGAGAATCCAGAACTATCAGTTATTAAGGTTGTCGCTGTGGCTTTAGCAGTGGTAGTTGTTGGTGGTGCAGTAGTAAAAGTAACTTGCTGAGATCCAGAACCTTCATATCCAGTAGATGTATCATCTTGAGAAGAAGATCCAGAACTTTCCAATACTGTGGTTGTCGCTGTGGCTTTAGCAGTGGTAGTTGTTGGTGGTGCAGTTGTAAAAGTCACTTGCTGAGATCCAGAACCTTCATATCCAGTAGATGTATGTTCTTGAGAGGATGACCCTGACATTTCAAATGAATGTTCACTGGTGGAGTTCATCTCTTGGGATCCAACAGAAATATATTCTTCAGAAGAGGATCCAGAACTATCAGTTATTAAGGTTGTCGCTGTTGCTTTAGCAGTGGTAGTTGTTGGTGGTGCAGTACTAAAAGTAACTTGCTGAGATCCAGAACCTTCATATCCAGTAGATGTATCATCTTGAGAAGTAGATCCAAAACTTTCCATTACTGTGGTTGTCGTTGTGGTTTTGGAAATGGTAGTTGTTGGTGGTGCACTAGTGAAAGTAACTTGGTGAGATCCAGAACCCTCAAACCCATTAGATTTATCTTCTTGAGAAGATGATCCTGACATTTCAAATGAATGTTCACTGGTGGAGTTCATCTCTTGGGATCCAACAGAAATATATTCTTCAGAAGAGGATAGAGAACTTTCAGTTATTAAGGTTGTCGCTGTGGCTTTAGGAGTGGTAGTTGTTGGTGGTGCAGTAGTAAAAGTAACTTGCTGAGATCCAGAACCTTCATATCCAGTAGATGTATCATCTTGAGAAGAAGATCCAGAACTTTCCATTACTGTGGTGGTTGTTGTTGTGGTTTTAGAAGTGGTAGTTGTTGGTGGTGCGCTAGTGAAAGTAAATTGGTGAGATCCAGAACCCTCAAACCCAGTAGATTTATCCTCTTGAGAAGATGATCCTGACATTTCAAATGAATGTTCACTGGTGGAGTTCATCTCTTGGGATCCAACAGAAATATATTCTTCAGAAGAGGATAGAGAACGTTCAGTTATTAAGGTTGTCGCTGTGCCTTTAGCAGTGGTAGTTGTTGGTGGTGCAGTACTAAACGTAACCTGCTGAGATCCAGAACCTTCATATCCAGTAGATGTATCATCTTGAGAAGACGATCCAGAACTTTCCAATACTGTGGTTGTCGCTGTGGCTTTAGCAGTGGTATTTGTTGGTGGTGCAGTAGTAAAAGTCACTTGCTGAGATCCAGAACCTTCATATCCAGTAGATGTATGTTCTTGAGAAGATGATCCTGACATTTCAAATGAATGTTCACTGGTGGAGTTCATCTCTTGGGATCCAACAGAAA
This sequence comes from Taenioides sp. WSHXM2023, assembly GCA_029959045.1. Classification (NCBI taxonomy): domain Eukaryota; kingdom Metazoa; phylum Chordata; class Actinopteri; order Gobiiformes; family Gobiidae; genus Taenioides; species Taenioides sp. WSHXM2023. The sequence goes on along the minus strand of CM057095.1, from coordinate 30,456,584 downwards.
TATATTCTTCAGAAGAGGATCCAGAACTATCAGTTATTAAGGTTGTCGCTGTGGCTTTAGCAGTGGTAGTTGTTGGTGGTGCAGTAGTAAAAGTAACTTGCTGAGATCCAGAACCTTCATATCCAGTAGATGTATCATCTTGAGAAGAAGATCCAGAACTTTCCATTACTGTGGTTGTCATTGTGGTTTTAGAAGTGGTAGTTGTTGGTGGTGCACTAGTGAAAGTAACTTGGTGAGATCCAGAACCCTCAAACCCAGTAGATTTATCTTCTTGAGAAGATGATCCTGACATTTCAAATGAATGTTCACTGGTGGAGTTCATCTCTTGGGATCCAACAGAAATATATTCTTCAGAAGAGGATCCAGAACTATCAGTTATTATGGTTGTCGCTGTTGCTTTAGCAGTGGTAGTTGTTGGTGGTGCAGTAGTAAAAGTAACTTGCTGAGATCCAGAACCTTCATATCCAGTAGATGTATCATCTTGAGAAGAAGATCCAGAACTTTCCATTACTGTGGTTGTCGTTGTGGTTTTGGAAATGGTAGTTGTTGGTGGTGCACTAGTGAAAGTAACTTGCTGAGATCCAGAACCCTCAAACCCAGTAGATTTATCTTCTTGAGAAGATGATCCTGACATTTCAAATGAATGTTCACTGGTGGAGTTCATCTCTTGGGATCCAACAGAAATATATTCTTCAGAAGAGGATAGAAAACTTTCAGTTGTTAAGGTTGTCGCTGTGGCTTTAGCAGTGGTAGTTGTTGGTGGTACAGTAGTAAAAGTAACTTGCTGAGATCCAGAACCTTCATATCCAGTAGATGTATCATCTTCAGAAGAAGATCCAGAACTTTCCATTACTGTGGTTGTCGCTGTGGCTTTAGCAGTGGTAGTTGTTGGTGGTGCAGTAGTAAAAGTCACTTGCTGAGATCCAGAACCTTCATATCCAGTAGATTTATCTTCTTGAGAAGATGATCCTGACATTTCAAATGAATGTTCACTGGTGGAGTTCATCTCTTGGGATCCAACAGAAATATATTCTTCAGAAGAGGATAGAGAACTTTCAGTTATTAAGGTTGTCGCTGTGGCTTTAGCAGTGGTAGTTGTTGGTGGTGCAGTACTAAAAGTAACTTGCTGAGATCCAGAACCTTCATATCCAGTAGATGTATCATCTTGAGAAGAAGATCCAGAACTTTCCATCACTGTGGTTGTCATTGTGGTTTTAGAAGTGGTAGTTGTTGGTGGTGCACTAGTGAAAGTAACTTGGTGAGATCCAGAACCCTCAAACCCAGTAGATTTATCTTCTTGAGAAGATGATCCTGACATTTCAAATGAATGTTCACTGGTGGAGTTCATCTCTTGGGATCCAACAGAAATATATTCTTCAGAAGAGGATCCAGAACTATCAGTTATTAAGGTTGTCGCTGTTGCTTTAGCAGTGGTAGTTGTTGGTGGTGCAGTACTAAAAGTAACTTGCTGAGATCCAGAACCTTCATATCCAGTAGATGTATCATCTTGAGAAGAAGATCCAGAACTTTCCATTACTGTGGTTGTCGTTGTGGTTTTGGAAATGGTAGTTGTTGGTGGTGCACTAGTGAAAGTAACTTGGTGAGATCCAGAACCCTCAAACCCAGTAGATTTATCTTCTTGAGAAGATGATCCTGACATTTCAAATGAATGTTCACTGGTGGAGTTCATCTCTTGGGATCCAACAGAAATATATTCTTCAGAAGAGGATCCAGAACTATCAGTTATTAAGGTTGTCGCTGTTGCTTTAGCAGTGGTAGTTGTTGGTGGTGCAGTACTAAAAGTAACTTGCTGAGATCCAGAACCTTCATATCCAGTAGATGTATCATCTTGAGAAGAAGATCCAGAACTTTCCATCACTGTGGTTGTCGTTGTGGTTTTGGAAATGGTAGATGTTGGTGGTGCACTAGTGAAAGTAACTTGGTGAGATCCAGAACCCTCAAACCCAGTAGATTTATCTTCTTGAGAAGATGATCCTGACATTTCAAATGAATGTTCACTGGTGGAGTTCATCTCTTGGGATCCAACAGAAATATATTCTTCAGAAGAGGATAGAGAACTTTCAGTTATTAAGGTTGTTGCTGTGGCTTTAGCAGTGGTAGTTGTTGGTGGTGCAGTAGTAAAAGTAACTTGCTGAGATCCAGAACCTTCATATCCAGTAGATGTATCATCTTGAGAAGAAGATCCAGAACTTTCCATTACTGTGGTTGTCATTGTGGTTTTAGAAGTGGTAGTTGTTGGTGGTGCACTAGTGAAAGTAACTTGGTGAGATCCAGAACCCTCAAACCCAGTAGATTTATCTTCTTGAGAAGATGATCCTGACATTTCAAATGAATGTTCACTGGTGGAGTTCATCTCTTGGGATCCAACAGAAATATATTCTTCAGAAGAGGATCCAGAACTATCAGTTATTAAGGTTGTCGCTGTTGCTTTAGCAGTGGTAGTTGTTGGTGGTGCAGTACTAAAAGTAACTTGCTGAGATCCAGAACCTTCATATCCAGTAGATCTATCATCTTGAGAAGAAGATCCAGAACTTTCCATCACTGTGGTTGTCGTTGTGGTTTTGGAAATGGTAGATGTTGGTGGTGCACTAGTGAAAGTAACTTGGTGAGATCCAGAACCCTCAAACCCAGTAGATTTATCTTCTTGAGAAGATGATCCTGACATTTCAAATGAATGTTCACTGGTGGAGTTCATCTCTTGGGATCCAACAGAAATATATTCTTCAGAAGAGGATCCAGAACTATCAGTTATTAAGGTTGTCGCTGTTGCTTTAGCAGTGGTAGTTGTTGGTGGTGCAGTACTAAAAGTAACTTGCTGAGATCCAGAACCTTCATATCCAGTAGATGTATCATCTTGAGAAGAAGATCCAGAACTTTCCATTACTGTGGTTGTCATTGTGGTTTTAGAAGTGGTAGTTGTTGGTGGTGCACTAGTGAAAGTAACTTGGTGAGATCCAGAACCCTCAAACCCAGTAGATTTATCTTCTTGAGAAGATGATCCTGACATTTCAAATGAATGTTCACTGGTGGAGTTCATCTCTTGGGATCCAACAGAAATATATTCTTCAGAAGAGGATAGAGAACTTTCAGTTGTTAAGGTTGTCGCTGTGGCTTTAGCAGTGGTAGTTGTTGGTGGTACAGTAGTAAAAGTAACTTGCTGAGATCCAGAACCTTCATATCCAGTAGATGTATCATCTTCAGAAGAAGATCCAGAACTTTCCATTACTGTGGTTGTCGCTGTGGCTTTAGCAGTGGTAGTTGTTGGTGGTGCAGTAGTAAAAGTCACTTGCTGAGATCCAGAACCTTCATATCCAGTAGATTTATCTTCTTGAGAAGATGATCCTGACATTTCAAATGAATGTTCACTGGTGGAGTTCATCTCTTGGGATCCAACAGAAATATATTCTTCAGAAGAGGATAGAGAACTTTCAGTTATTAAGGTTGTCGCTGTGGCTTTAGCAGTGGTAGTTGTTGGTGGTGCAGTAGTAAAAGTAACTTGCTGAGATCCAGAACCTTCATATCCAGTAGATGTATCATCTTGAGAAGAAGATCCAGAACTTTCCATTACTGTGGTTGTCATTGTGGTTTTAGAAGTGGTAGTTGTTGGTGGTGCACTAGTGAAAGTAACTTGGTGAGATCCAGAACCCTCAAACCCAGTAGATTTATCTTCTTGAGAAGATGATCCTGACATTTCAAATGAATGTTCACTGGTGGAGTTCATCTCTTGGGATCCAACAGAAATATATTCTTCAGAAGAGGATCCAGAACTATCAGTTATTAAGGTTGTCGCTGTTGCTTTAGCAGTGGTAGTTGTTGGTGGTGCAGTACTAAAAGTAACTTGCTGAGATCCAGAACCTTCATATCCAGTAGATGTATCATCTTGAGAAGAAGATCCAGAACTTTCCATTACTGTGGTTGTCGTTGTGGTTTTGGAAATGGTAGTTGTTGGTGGTGCACTAGTGAAAGTAACTTGGTGAGATCCAGAACCCTCAAACCCAGTAGATTTATCTTCTTGAGAAGATGATCCTGACATTTCAAATGAATGTTCACTGGTGGAGTTCATCTCTTGGGATCCAACAGAAATATATTCTTCAGAAGAGGATCCAGAACTATCAGTTATTAAGGTTGTCGCTGTTGCTTTAGCAGTGGTAGTTGTTGGTGGTGCAGTACTAAAAGTAACTTGCTGAGATCCAGAACCTTCATATCCAGTAGATGTATCATCTTGAGAAGAAGATCCAGAACTTTCCATCACTGTGGTTGTCGTTGTGGTTTTGGAAATGGTAGATGTTGGTGGTGCACTAGTGAAAGTAACTTGGTGAGATCCAGAACCCTCAAACCCAGTAGATTTATCTTCTTGAGAAGATGATCCTGACATTTCAAATGAATGTTCACTGGTGGAGTTCATCTCTTGGGATCCAACAGAAATATATTCTTCAGAAGAGGATAGAGAACTTTCAGTTATTAAGGTTGTCGCTGTGGCTTTAGCAGTGGTAGTTGTTGGTGGTGCAGTAGTAAAAGTAACTTGCTGAGATCCAGAACCTTCATATCCAGTAGATGTATCATCTTGAGAAGAAGATCCAGAACTTTCCATTACTGTGGTTGTCATTGTGGTTTTAGAAGTGGTAGTTGTTGGTGGTGCACTAGTGAAAGTAACTTGGTGAGATCCAGAACCCTCAAACCCAGTAGATTTATCTTCTTGAGAAGATGATCCTGACATTTCAAATGAATGTTCACTGGTGGAGTTCATCTCTTGGGATCCAACAGAAATATATTCTTCAGAAGAGGATAGAGAACTTTCAGTTGTTAAGGTTGTCGCTGTGGCTTTAGCAGTGGTAGTTGTTGGTGGTACAGTAGTAAAAGTAACTTGCTGAGATCCAGAACCTTCATATCCAGTAGATGTATCATCTTCAGAAGAAGATCCAGAACTTTCCATTACTGTGGTTGTCGCTGTGGCTTTAGCAGTGGTAGTTGTTGGTGGTGCAGTAGTAAAAGTAACTTGCTGAGATCCAGAACCTTCATATCCAGTAGATGTATCATCTTGAGAAGAAGATCCAGAACTTTCCATTACTGTGGTTGTCATTGTGGTTTTAGAAGTGGTAGTTGTTGGTGGTGCACTAGTGAAAGTAACTTGGTGAGATCCAGAACCCTCAAACCCAGTAGATTTATCTTCTTGAGAAGATGATCCTGACATTTCAAATGAATGTTCACTGGTGGAGTTCATCTCTTGGGATCCAACAGAAATATATTCTTCAGAAGAGGATCCAGAACTATCAGTTATTAAGGTTGTCGCTGTTGCTTTAGCAGTGGTAGTTGTTGGTGGTGCAGTACTAAAAGTAACTTGCTGAGATCCAGAACCTTCATATCCAGTAGATGTATCATCTTGAGAAGAAGATCCAGAACTTTCCATTACTGTGGTTGTCGTTGTGGTTTTGGAAATGGTAGTTGTTGGTGGTGCACTAGTGAAAGTAACTTGGTGAGATCCAGAACCCTCAAACCCAGTAGATTTATCTTCTTGAGAAGATGATCCTGACATTTCAAATGAATGTTCACTGGTGGAGTTCATCTCTTGGGATCCAACAGAAATATATTCTTCAGAAGAGGATAGAGAACTTTCAGTTATTAAGGTTGTCGCTGTGGCTTTAGCAGTGGTAGTTGTTGGTGGTGCAGTAGTAAAAGTAACTTGCTGAGATCCAGAACCTTCATATCCAGTAGATGTATCATCTTGAGAAGAAGATCCAGAACTTTCCATTACTGTGGTTGTCGTTGTGGTTTTGGAAATGGTAGTTGTTGGTGGTGCACTAGTGAAAGTAACTTGGTGAGATCCAGAACCCTCAAACCCAGTAGATTTATCTTCTTGAGAAGATGATCCTGACATTTCAAATGAATGTTCACTGGTGGAGTTCATCTCTTGGGATCCAACAGAAATATATTCTTCAGAAGAGGATCCAGAACTATCAGTTATTAAGGTTGTCGCTGTTGCTTTAGCAGTGGTAGTTGTTGGTGGTGCAGTACTAAAAGTAACTTGCTGAGATCCAGAACCTTCATATCCAGTAGATGTATCATCTTGAGAAGAAGATCCAGAACTTTCCATCACTGTGGTTGTCGTTGTGGTTTTGGAAATGGTAGATGTTGGTGGTGCACTAGTGAAAGTAACTTGGTGAGATCCAGAACCCTCAAACCCAGTAGATTTATCTTCTTGAGAAGATGATCCTGACATTTCAAATGAATGTTCACTGGTGGAGTTCATCTCTTGGGATCCAACAGAAATATATTCTTCAGAAGAGGATAGAGAACTTTCAGTTATTAAGGTTGTCGCTGTGGCTTTAGCAGTGGTAGTTGTTGGTGGTGCAGTAGTAAAAGTAACTTGCTGAGATCCAGAACCTTCATATCCAGTAGATGTATCATCTTGAGAAGAAGATCCAGAACTTTCCATTACTGTGGTTGTCATTGTGGTTTTAGAAGTGGTAGTTGTTGGTGGTGCACTAGTGAAAGTAACTTGGTGAGATCCAGAACCCTCAAACCCAGTAGATTTATCTTCTTGAGAAGATGATCCTGACATTTCAAATGAATGTTCACTGGTGGAGTTCATCTCTTGGGATCCAACAGAAATATATTCTTCAGAAGAGGATCCAGAACTATCAGTTATTAAGGTTGTCGCTGTTGCTTTAGCAGTGGTAGTTGTTGGTGGTGCAGTACTAAAAGTAACTTGCTGAGATCCAGAACCTTCATATCCAGTAGATGTATCATCTTGAGAAGAAGATCCAGAACTTTCCATCACTGTGGTTGTCGTTGTGGTTTTGGAAATGGTAGATGTTGGTGGTGCACTAGTGAAAGTAACTTGGTGAGATCCAGAACCCTCAAACCCAGTAGATTTATCTTCTTGAGAAGATGATCCTGACATTTCAAATGAATGTTCACTGGTGGAGTTCATCTCTTGGGATCCAACAGAAATATATTCTTCAGAAGAGGATCCAGAACTATCAGTTATTAAGGTTGTCGCTGTTGCTTTAGCAGTGGTAGTTGTTGGTGGTGCAGTACTAAAAGTAACTTGCTGAGATCCAGAACCTTCATATCCAGTAGATGTATCATCTTGAGAAGAAGATCCAGAACTTTCCATCACTGTGGTTGTCGTTGTGGTTTTGGAAATGGTAGATGTTGGTGGTGCACTAGTGAAAGTAACTTGGTGAGATCCAGAACCCTCAAACGCAGTAGATTTATCTTCTTGAGAAGATGATCCTGACATTTCAAATGAATGTTCACTGGTGGAGTTCATCTCTTGGGATCCAACAGAAATATATTCTTCAGAAGAGGATAGAGAACTTTCAGTTATTAAGGTTGTCGCTGTGGCTTTAGCAGTGGTAGTTGTTGGTGGTGCAGTAGTAAAAGTAACTTGCTGAGATCCAGAACCTTCATATCCAGTAGATGTATCATCTTGAGAAGAAGATCCAGAACTTTCCATTACTGTGGTTGTCGTTGTGGTTTTAGAAGTGGTAGTTGTTGGTGGTGCACTAGTGAAAGTAACTTGGTGAGATCCAGAACCCTCAAACCCAGTAGATTTATCTTCTTGAGAAGATGATCCTGACATTTCAAATGAATGTTCACTGGTGGAGTTCATCTCTTGGGATCCAACAGAAATATATTCTTCAGAAGAGGATCCAGAACTATCAGTTATTAAGGTTGTCGCTGTTGCTTTAGCAGTGGTAGTTGTTGGTGGTGCAGTACTAAAAGTAACTTGCTGAGATCCAGAACCTTCATATCCAGTAGATGTATCATCTTGAGAAGAAGATCCAGAACTTTCCATCACTGTGGTTGTCGTTGTGGTTTTGGAAATGGTAGATGTTGGTGGTGCACTAGTGAAAGTAACTTGGTGAGATCCAGAACCCTCAAACCCAGTAGATTTATCTTCTTGAGAAGATGATCCTGACATTTCAAATGAATGTTCACTGGTGGAGTTCATCTCTTGGGATCCAACAGAAATATATTCTTCAGAAGAGGATAGAGAACTTTCAGTTATTAAGGTTGTCGCTGTGGCTTTAGCAGTGGTAGTTGTTGGTGGTGCAGTAGTAAAAGTAACTTGCTGAGATCCAGAACCTTCATATCCAGTAGATGTATCATCTTGAGAAGAAGATCCAGAACTTTCCATTACTGTGGTTGTCATTGTGGTTTTAGAAGTGGTAGTTGTTGGTGGTGCACTAGTGAAAGTAACTTGGTGAGATCCAGAACCCTCAAACCCAGTAGATTTATCTTCTTGAGAAGATGATCCTGACATTTCAAATGAATGTTCACTGGTGGAGTTCATCTCTTGGGATCCAACAGAAATATATTCTTCAGAAGAGGATCCAGAACTATCAGTTATTAAGGTTGTCGCTGTTGCTTTAGCAGTGGTAGTTGTTGGTGGTGCAGTACTAAAAGTAACTTGCTGAGATCCAGAACCTTCATATCCAGTAGATGTATCATCTTGAGAAGAAGATCCAGAACTTTCCATCACTGTGGTTGTCGTTGTGGTTTTGGAAATGGTAGATGTTGGTGGTGCACTAGTGAAAGTAACTTGGTGAGATCCAGAACCCTCAAACCCAGTAGATTTATCTTCTTGAGAAGATGATCCTGACATTTCAAATGAATGTTCACTGGTGGAGTTCATCTCTTGGGATCCAACAGAAATATATTCTTCAGAAGAGGATCCAGAACTATCAGTTATTAAGGTTGTCGCTGTTGCTTTAGCAGTGGTAGTTGTTGGTGGTGCAGTACTAAAAGTAACTTGCTGAGATCCAGAACCTTCATATCCAGTAGATGTATCATCTTGAGAAGAAGATCCAGAACTTTCCATCACTGTGGTTGTCGTTGTGGTTTTGGAAATGGTAGATGTTGGTGGTGCACTAGTGAAAGTAACTTGGTGAGATCCAGAACCCTCAAACCCAGTAGATTTATCTTCTTGAGAAGATGATCCTGACATTTCAAATGAATGTTCACTGGTGGAGTTCATCTCTTGGGATCCAACAGAAATATATTCTTCAGAAGAGGATAGAGAACTTTCAGTTATTAAGGTTGTCGCTGTGGCTTTAGCAGTGGTAGTTGTTGGTGGTGCAGTAGTAAAAGTAACTTGCTGAGATCCAGAACCTTCATATCCAGTAGATGTATCATCTTGAGAAGAAGATCCAGAACTTTCCATTACTGTGGTTGTCATTGTGGTTTTAGAAGTGGTAGTTGTTGGTGGTGCACTAGTGAAAGTAACTTGGTGAGATCCAGAACCCTCAAACCCAGTAGATTTATCTTCTTGAGAAGATGATCCTGACATTTCAAATGAATGTTCACTGGTGGAGTTCATCTCTTGGGATCCAACAGAAATATATTCTTCAGAAGAGGATCCAGAACTATCAGTTATTAAGGTTGTCGCTGTTGCTTTAGCAGTGGTAGTTGTTGGTGGTGCAGTACTAAAAGTAACTTGCTGAGATCCAGAACCTTCATATCCAGTAGATGTATCATCTTGAGAAGAAGATCCAGAACTTTCCATCACTGTGGTTGTCGTTGTGGTTTTGGAAATGGTAGATGTTGGTGGTGCACTAGTGAAAGTAACTTGGTGAGATCCAGAACCCTCAAACCCAGTAGATTTATCTTCTTGAGAAGATGATCCTGACATTTCAAATGAATGTTCACTGGTGGAGTTCATCTCTTGGGATCCAACAGAAATATATTCTTCAGAAGAGGATAGAGAACTTTCAGTTATTAAGGTTGTCGCTGTGGCTTTAGCAGTGGTAGTTGTTGGTGGTGCAGTAGTAAAAGTAACTTGCTGAGATCCAGAACCTTCATATCCAGTAGATGTATCATCTTGAGAAGAAGATCCAGAACTTTCCATTACTGTGGTTGTCATTGTGGTTTTAGAAGTGGTAGTTGTTGGTGGTGCACTAGTGAAAGTAACTTGGTGAGATCCAGAACCCTCAAACCCAGTAGATTTATCTTCTTGAGAAGATGATCCTGACATTTCAAATGAATGTTCACTGGTGGAGTTCATCTCTTGGGATCCAACAGAAATATATTCTTCAGAAGAGGATCCAGAACTATCAGTTATTAAGGTTGTCGCTGTTGCTTTAGCAGTGGTAGTTGTTGGTGGTGCAGTACTAAAAGTAACTTGCTGAGATCCAGAACCTTCATATCCAGTAGATGTATCATCTTGAGAAGAAGATCCAGAACTTTCCATCACTGTGGTTGTCGTTGTGGTTTTGGAAATGGTAGATGTTGGTGGTGCACTAGTGAAAGTAACTTGGTGAGATCCAGAACCCTCAAACCCAGTAGATTTATCTTCTTGAGAAGATGATCCTGACATTTCAAATGAATGTTCACTGGTGGAGTTCATCTCTTGGGATCCAACAGAAATATATTCTTCAGAAGAGGATCCAGAACTATCAGTTATTAAGGTTGTCGCTGTTGCTTTAGCAGTGGTAGTTGTTGGTGGTGCAGTACTAAAAGTAACTTGCTGAGATCCAGAACCTTCATATCCAGTAGATGTATCATCTTGAGAAGAAGATCCAGAACTTTCCATCACTGTGGTTGTCGTTGTGGTTTTGGAAATGGTAGATGTTGGTGGTGCACTAGTGAAAGTAACTTGGTGAGATCCAGAACCCTCAAACCCAGTAGATTTATCTTCTTGAGAAGATGATCCTGACATTTCAAATGAATGTTCACTGGTGGAGTTCATCTCTTGGGATCCAACAGAAATATATTCTTCAGAAGAGGATAGAGAACTTTCAGTTATTAAGGTTGTCGCTGTGGCTTTAGCAGTGGTAGTTGTTGGTGGTGCAGTAGTAAAAGTAACTTGCTGAGATCCAGAACCTTCATATCCAGTAGATGTATCATCTTGAGAAGAAGATCCAGAACTTTCCATTACTGTGGTTGTCATTGTGGTTTTAGAAGTGGTAGTTGTTGGTGGTGCACTAGTGAAAGTAACTTGGTGAGATCCAGAACCCTCAAACCCAGTAGATTTATCTTCTTGAGAAGATGATCCTGACATTTCAAATGAATGTTCACTGGTGGAGTTCATCTCTTGGGATCCAACAGAAATATATTCTTCAGAAGAGGATCCAGAACTATCAGTTATTAAGGTTGTCGCTGTTGCTTTAGCAGTGGTAGTTGTTGGTGGTGCAGTACTAAAAGTAACTTGCTGAGATCCAGAACCTTCATATCCAGTAGATGTATCATCTTGAGAAGAAGATCCAGAACTTTCCATCACTGTGGTTGTCGTTGTGGTTTTGGAAATGGTAGATGTTGGTGGTGCACTAGTGAAAGTAACTTGGTGAGATCCAGAACCCTCAAACCCAGTAGATTTATCTTCTTGAGAAGATGATCCTGACATTTCAAATGAATGTTCACTGGTGGAGTTCATCTCTTGGGATCCAACAGAAATATATTCTTCAGAAGAGGATAGAGAACTTTCAGTTATTAAGGTTGTCGCTGTGGCTTTAGCAGTGGTAGTTGTTGGTGGTGCAGTAGTAAAAGTAACTTGCTGAGATCCAGAACCTTCATATCCAGTAGATGTATCATCTTGAGAAGAAGATCCAGAACTTTCCATTACTGTGGTTGTCATTGTGGTTTTAGAAGTGGTAGTTGTTGGTGGTGCACTAGTGAAAGTAACTTGGTGAGATCCAGAACCCTCAAACCCAGTAGATTTATCTTCTTGAGAAGATGATCCTGACATTTCAAATGAATGTTCACTGGTGGAGTTCATCTCTTGGGATCCAACAGAAATATATTCTTCAGAAGAGGATCCAGAACTATCAGTTATTAAGGTTGTCGCTGTTGCTTTAGCAGTGGTAGTTGTTGGTGGTGCAGTACTAAAAGTAACTTGCTGAGATCCAGAACCTTCATATCCAGTAGATGTATCATCTTGAGAAGAAGATCCAGAACTTTCCATCACTGTGGTTGTCGTTGTGGTTTTGGAAATGGTAGATGTTGGTGGTGCACTAGTGAAAGTAACTTGGTGAGATCCAGAACCCTCAAACCCAGTAGATTTATCTTCTTGAGAAGATGATCCTGACATTTCAAATGAATGTTCACTGGTGGAGTTCATCTCTTGGGATCCAACAGAAATATATTCTTCAGAAGAGGATCCAGAACTATCAGTTATTAAGGTTGTCGCTGTTGCTTTAGCAGTGGTAGTTGTTGGTGGTGCAGTACTAAAAGTAACTTGCTGAGATCCAGAACCTTCATATCCAGTAGATGTATCATCTTGAGAAGAAGATCCAGAACTTTCCATCACTGTGGTTGTCGTTGTGGTTTTGGAAATGGTAGATGTTGGTGGTGCACTAGTGAAAGTAACTTGGTGAGATCCAGAACCCTCAAACCCAGTAGATTTATCTTCTTGAGAAGATGATCCTGACATTTCAAATGAATGTTCACTGGTGGAGTTCATCTCTTGGGATCCAACAGAAATATATTCTTCAGAAGAGGATAGAGAACTTTCAGTTATTAAGGTTGTCGCTGTGGCTTTAGCAGTGGTAGTTGTTGGTGGTGCAGTAGTAAAAGTAACTTGCTGAGATCCAGAACCTTCATATCCAGTAGATGTATCATCTTGAGAAGAAGATCCAGAACTTTCCATTACTGTGGTTGTCATTGTGGTTTTAGAAGTGGTAGTTGTTGGTGGTGCACTAGTGAAAGTAACTTGGTGAGATCCAGAACCCTCAAACCCAGTAGATTTATCTTCTTGAGAAGATGATCCTGACATTTCAAATGAATGTTCACTGGTGGAGTTCATCTCTTGGGATCCAACAGAAATATATTCTTCAGAAGAGGATCCAGAACTATCAGTTATTAAGGTTGTCGCTGTTGCTTTAGCAGTGGTAGTTGTTGGTGGTGCAGTACTAAAAGTAACTTGCTGAGATCCAGAACCTTCATATCCAGTAGATGTATCATCTTGAGAAGAAGATCCAGAACTTTCCATTACTGTGGTTGTCGTTGTGGTTTTGGAAATGGTAGTTGTTGGTGGTGCACTAGTGAAAGTAACTTGGTGAGATCCAGAACCCTCAAACCCAGTAGATTTATCTTCTTGAAAAGATGATCCTGACATTTCAAATGAATGTTCACTGGTGGAGTTCATCTCTTGGGATCCAACAGAAATATATTCTTCAGAAGAGGATCCAGAACTATCAGTTATTAAGGTTGTCGCTGTTGCTTTAGCAGTGGTAGTTGTTGGTGGTGCAGTACTAAAAGTAACTTGCTGAGATCCAGAACCTTCATATCCAGTAGATGTATCATCTTGAGAAGAAGATCCAGAACTTTCCATCACTGTGGTTGTCGTTGTGGTTTTGGAAATGGTAGATGTTGGTGGTGCACTAGTGAAAGTAACTTGGTGAGATCCAGAACCCTCAAACCCAGTAGATTTATCTTCTTGAGAAGATGATCCTGACATTTCAAATGAATGTTCACTGGTGGAGTTCATCTCTTGGGATCCAACAGAAATATATTCTTCAGAAGAGGATAGAGAACTTTCAGTTATTAAGGTTGTCGCTGTGGCTTTAGCAGTGGTAGTTGTTGGTGGTGCAGTAGTAAAAGTAACTTGCTGAGATCCAGAACCTTCATATCCAGTAGATGTATCATCTTGAGAAGAAGATCCAGAACTTTTCATTACTGTGGTTGTCATTGTGGTTTTAGAAGTGGTAGTTGTTGGTGGTGCACTAGTGAAAGTAACTTGGTGAGATCCAGAACCCTCAAACCCAGTAGATTTATCTTCTTGAGAAGATGATCCTGACATTTCAAATGAATGTTCACTGGTGGAGTTCATCTCTTGGGATCCAACAGAAATATATTCTTCAGAAGAGGGTCCAGAACTATCAGTTATTAAGGTTGTCGCTGTTGCTTTAGCAGTGGTAGTTGTTGGTGGTGCAGTACTAAAAGTAACTTGCTGAGATCCAGAACCTTCATATCCAGTAGATGTATCATCTTGAGAAGAAGATCCAGAACTTTCCATCACTGTGGTTGTCGTTGTGGTTTTGGAAATGGTAGATGTTGGTGGTGCACTAGTGAAAGTAACTTGGTGAGATCCAGAACCCTCAAACCCAGTAGATTTATCTTCTTGAGAAGATGATCCTGACATTTCAAATGAATGTTCACTGGTGGAGTTCATCTCTTGGGATCCAACAGAAATATATTCTTCAGAAGAGGATCCAGAACTTTCAGTTATTAAGGTTGTCGCTGTGGCTTTAGCAGTGGTAGTTGTTGGTGGTGCAGTAGTAAAAGTAACTTGCTGAGATCCAGAACCTTCATATCCAGTAGATGTATCATCTTGAGAAGAAGATCCAGAACTTTCCATTACTGTGGTTGTCATTGTGGTTTTAGAAGTGGTAGTTGTTGGTGGTGCACTAGTGAAAGTAACTTGGTGAGATCCAGAACCCTCAAACCCAGTAGATTTATCTTCTTGAGAAGATGATCCTGACATTTCAAATGAATGTTCACTGGTGGAGTTCATCTCTTGGGATCCAACAGAAATATATTCTTCAGAAGAGGGTCCAGAACTATCAGTTATTAAGGTTGTCGCTGTTGCTTTAGCAGTGGTAGTTGTGGGTGGTGCAGTACTAAAAGTAACTTGCTGAGATCCAGAACCTTCATATCCAGTAGATGTATCATCTTGAGAAGAAGATCCAGAACTTTCCATTACTGTGGTTGTCATTGTGGTTTTAGAAGTGGTAGTTGTTGGTGGTGCACTAGTGAAAGTAACTTGGTGAGATCCAGAACCCTCAAACCCAGTAGATTTATCTTCTTGAGAAGATGATCCTGACATTTCAAATGAATGTTCACTGGTGGAGTTCATCTCTTGGGATCCAACAGAAATATATTCTTCAGAAGAGGATAGAGAACTTTCAGTTATTAAGGTTGTCGCTGTGGCTTTAGCAGTGGTAGTTGTTGGTGGTGCAGTAGTAAAAGTAACTTGCTGAGATCCAGAACCTTCATATCCAGTAGATGTATCATCTTGAGAAGAAGATCCAGAACTTTTCATTACTGTGGTTGTCATTGTGGTTTTAGAAGTGGTAGTTGTTGGTGGTGCACTAGTGAAAGTAACTTGGTGAGATCCAGAACCCTCAAACCCAGTAGATTTATCTTCTTGAGAAGATGATCCTGACATTTCAAATGAATGTTCACTGGTGGAGTTCATCTCTTGGGATCCAACAGAAATATATTCTTCAGAAGAGGGTCCAGAACTATCAGTTATTAAGGTTGTCGCTGTTGCTTTAGCAGTGGTAGTTGTTGGTGGTGCAGTACTAAAAGTAACTTGCTGAGATCCAGAACCTTCATATCCAGTAGATGTATCATCTTGAGAAGAAGATCCAGAACTTTCCATTACTGTGGTTGTCGCTGTGGCTTTAGCAGTGGTAGTTGTTGGTGGTGCAGTAGTAAAAGTCACTTGCTGAGATCCAGAACCTTCATATCCAGTAGATGTATGTTCTTGAGAGGATGACCCTGACATTTCAAATGAATGTTCACTGGTGTAGTTCATCTCTTGGGATCCAACAGAAATATATTCTTCAGAAGAGGATAGAGAACTTTCAGTTATTAAGGTTGTCGCTGTGGCTTTAGCAGTGGTAGTTGTTGGTGGTGCAGTAGTAAAAGTAACTTGCTGAGATCCAGAACCTTCATATCCAGTAGATGTATCATCTTGAGAAGAAGATCCAGAACTTTCCATTACTGTGGTTGTCATTGTGGTTTTAGAAGTGGTAGTTGTTGGTGGTGCACTAGTGAAAGTATCTTGGTGAGATCCAGAACCCTCAAACTCAGTAGATTTATCTTCTTGAGAAGATGATCCTGACATTTCAAATGAATGTTCACTGGTGGAGTTCATCTCTTGGGATCCAACAGAAATATATTCTTCAGAAGAGGATCCAGAACTATCAGTTATTAAGGTTGTCGCTGTTGCTTTAGCAGTGGTAGTTGTTGGTGGTGCAGTACTAAAAGTAACTTGCTGAGATCCAGAACCTTCATATCCAGTAGATGTATCATCTTGAGAAGAAGATCCAGAACTTTCCATTACTGTGGTTGTCGTTGTGGTTTTGGAAATGGTAGTTGTTGGTGGTGCACTAGTGAAAGTAACTTGGTGAGATCCAGAACTCTCAAACCCAGTAGATTTATCTTCTTGAGAAGATGATCCTGACATTTCAAATGAATGTTCACTGGTGGAGTTCATCTCTTGGGATCCAACAGAAATATATTCTTCAGAAGAGGATAGAGAACTTTCAGTTGTTAAGGTTGTCGCTGTGGCTTTAGCAGTGGTAGTTGTTGGTGGTGCAGTACTAAAAGTAACTTGCTGAGATCCAGAACCTTCATATCCAGTAGATGTATCATCTTCAGAAGAAGATCCAGAACTTTCCATTACTGTGGTTGTCGCTGTGGCTTTAGCAGTGGTAGTTGTTGGTGGTGCAGTAGTAAAAGTCACTTGCTGAGATCCAGAACCTTCATATCCAGTAGATGTATGTTCTTGAGAAGATGACCCTGACATTTCAAATGAATGTTCACTGGTGGAGTTCATCTCTTGGGATCCAACAGAAATATATTCTTCAGAAGAGGATAGAGAACTTTCAGTTATTAAGGTTGTCGCTGTGGCTTTAGCAGTGGTAGTTGTTGGTGGTGCAGTAGTAAAAGTAACTTGCTGAGATCCAGAACCTTCATATCCAGTAGATGTATCATCTTGAGAAGAAGATCCAGAACTTTCCAATACTGTGGTTGTCGCTGTGGCTTTAGCAGTGGTAGTTGTTGGTGGTGCAGTTGTAAAAGTCACTTGCTGAGATCCAGAACCTTCATATCCAGTAGATGTATGTTCTTGAGAGGATGATCCTGACATTTCAAATGAATGTTCACTGGTGGAGTTCATCTCTTGGGATCCAACAGAAATATATTCTTCAGAAGAGGATAGAGAACGTTCAGTTATTAAGGTTGTCGCTGTGGCTTTAGCAGTGGTAGTTGTTGGTGGTGCAGTAGTAAAAGTAACTTGCTGAGATCCAGAACCTTCATATCCACTAGATGTATCATCTTGAGAAGAAGATCCAGAACTTTCCAATACTGTGGTTGTCGCTGTGGCTTTAGCAGTGGTAGTTGTTGGTGGTGCAGTTGTAAAAGTCACTTGCTGAGATCCAGAACCTTCATATCCAGTAGATGTATGTTCTTGAGAGGATGATCCTGACATTTCAAATGAATGTTTACTGGTGGAGTTCATCTCTTGGGATCCAACAGAAATATATTCTTCAGAAGAGGATCCAGAACTATCAGTTATTAAGGTTGTCGCTGTGGCTTTAGCAGTGGTAGTTGTTGGTGGTGCAGTAGTAAAAGTAACTTGCTGAGATCCAGAACCTTCATATCCAGTAGATGTATCATCTTGAGAAGAAGATCTAGAACTTTCCATTACTGTGGTTGTCATTGTGGTTTTAGAAGTGGTAGTTGTTGGTGGTGCACTAGTGAAAGTAACTTGGTGAGATCCAGAACTCTCAAACCCAGTAGATTTATCTTCTTGAGAAGATGATCCTGACATTTCAAATGAATGTTCACTGGTGGAGTTCATCTCTTGGGATCCAACAGAAATATATTCTTCAGAAGAGGATCCAGAACTTTCAGTTATTAAGGTTGTCGCTGTGGCTTTAGCAGTGGTAGTTGTTGGTGGTGCAGTAGTAAAAGTAACTTGCTGATATCCAGAACCTTCATATCCAGTAGATGTATCATCTTGAGAAGAAGATCCAGAACTTTCCATTACTGTGGTTGTCATTGTGGTTTTAGAAGTGGTAGATGTTGGTGGTGCACTAGTGAAAGTAACTTGGTGAGATCCAGAACCCTCAAACCCAGTAGATTTATCTTCTTGAGAAGATGATCCTGACATTTCAAATGAATGTTCACTGGTGGAGTTCATCTCTTGGGATCCAACAGAAATATATTCTTCAGAAGAGGATCCAGAACTATCAGTTATTAAGGTTGTCGCTGTTGCTTTAGCAGTGGTAGTTGTTGGTGGTGCAGTACTAAAAGTAACTTGCTGAGATCCAGAACCTTCATATCCAGTAGATGTATCATCTTGAGAAGAAGATCCAGAACTTTCCATTACTGTGGTTGTCGTTGTGGTTTTGGAAATGGTAGTTGTTGGTGGTGCACTAGTGAAAGTAACTTGGTGAGATCCAGAACCCTCAAACCCAGTAGATTTATCTTCTTGAGAAGATGATCCTGACATTTCAAATGAATGTTCACTGGTGGAGTTCATCTCTTGGGATCCAACAGAAATATATTCTTCAGAAGAGGATAGAGAACTTTCAGTTATTAAGGTTGTCGCTGTGGCTTTAGCAGTGGTAGTTGTTGGTGGTGCAGTAGTAAAAGTAACTTGCTGAGATCCAGAACCTTCATATCCAGTAGATGTATCATCTTCAGAAGAAGATCCAGAACTTTCCATTACTGTGGTTGTCGCTGTGGCTTTAGCAGTGGTAGTTGTTGGTGGTGCAGTAGTAAAAGTCACTTGCTGAGATCCAGAACCTTCATATCCAGTAAATGTATGTTCTTGAGAAGATGACCCTGACATTTCAAATGAATGTTCACTGGTGGAGTTCATCTCTTGGGATCCAACAGAAATATATTCTTCAGAAGAGGATAGAGAACTTTCAGTTATTAAGGTTGTCGCTGTGGCTTTAGCAGTGGTAGTTGTTGGTGGTGCAGTAGTAAAAGTAACTTGCTGAGATCCAGAACCTTCATATCCAGTAGATGTATCATCTTGAGAAGAAGATCCAGAACTTTCCAATACTGTGGTTGTCGCTGTGGCTTTAGCAGTGGTAGTTGTTGGTGGTGCAGTTGTAAAAGTCACTTGCTGAGATCCAGAACCTTCATATCCAGTAGATGTATGTTCTTGAGAGGATGATCCTGACATTTCAAATGAATGTTCACTGGTGGAGTTCATCTCTTGGGATCCAACAGAAATATATTCTTCAGAAGAGGATAGAGAACTTTCAGTTATTAAGGTTGTCGCTGTGGCTTTAGCAGTGGTAGTTGTTGGTGGTGCAGTAGTAAAAGTAACTTGCTGAGATCCAGAACCTTCATATCCACTAGATGTATCATCTTGAGAAGAAGATCCAGAAC
Organism: Taenioides sp. WSHXM2023; assembly: GCA_029959045.1. Lineage (NCBI taxonomy): Eukaryota > Metazoa > Chordata > Actinopteri > Gobiiformes > Gobiidae > Taenioides > Taenioides sp. WSHXM2023. The sequence continues at coordinate 30,437,483 of CM057095.1, read as the reverse complement.
TTTCCAATACTGTGGTTGTCGCTGTGGCTTTAGCAGTGGTAGTTGTTGGTGGTGCAGTTGTAAAAGTCACTTGCTGAGATCCAGAACCTTCATATCCAGTAGATGTATGTTCTTGAGAGGATGATCCTGACATTTCAAATGAATGTTCACTGGTGGAGTTCATCTCTTGGGATCCAACAGAAATATATTCTTCAGAAGAGGATCCAGAACTATCAGTTATTAAGGTTGTCGCTGTGGCTTTAGCAGTGGTAGTTGTTGGTGGTGCAGTAGTAAAAGTAACTTGCTGAGATCCAGAACCTTCATATCCAGTAGATGTATCATCTTGAGAAGAAGATCTAGAACTTTCCATTACTGTGGTTGTCATTGTGGTTTTAGAAGTGGTAGTTGTTGGTGGTGCACTAGTGAAAGTAACTTGGTGAGATCCAGAACTCTCAAACCCAGTAGATTTATCTTCTTGAGAAGATGATCCTGACATTTCAAATGAATGTTCACTGGTGGAGTTCATCTCTTGGGATCCAACAGAAATATATTCTTCAGAAGAGGATCCAGAACTTTCAGTTATTAAGGTTGTCGCTGTGGCTTTAGCAGTGGTAGTTGTTGGTGGTGCAGTAGTAAAAGTAACTTGCTGAGATCCAGAACCTTCATATCCAGTAGATGTATCATCTTGAGAAGAAGATCCAGAACTTTCCATTACTGTGGTTGTCATTGTGGTTTTAGAAGTGGTAGTTGTTGGTGGTGCACTAGTGAAAGTAACTTGGTGAGATCCAGAACCCTCAAACCCAGTAGATTTATCTTCTTGAGAAGATGATCCTGACATTTCAAATGAATGTTCACTGGTGGAGTTCATCTCTTGGGATCCAACAGAAATATATTCTTCAGAAGAGGATCCAGAACTATCAGTTATTAAGGTTGTCGCTGTTGCTTTAGCAGTGGTAGTTGTTGGTGGTGCAGTACTAACAGTAACTTGCTGAGATCCAGAACCTTCATATCCAGTAGATGTATCATCTTGAGAAGAAGATCCAGAAATTTCCATTACTGTGGTTGTTGTTGTGGTTTTAGAAGTGGTAGTTGTTGGTGGTTCACTAGTGAAAGTAACTTGGTGAGATCCAGAACCCTCAAACCCAGTAGATTTATCTTCTTGAGAAGATGATCCTGACATTTCAAATGAATGTTCACTGGTGGAGTTCATCTCTTGGGATCCAACAGAAATATATTCTGCAGAAGAGGATAGAGAACTTTCAGTTATTAAGGTTGTCGCTGTGGCTTTAGCAGTGGTAGTTGTTGGTGGTGCAGTAGTAAAAGTAACTTGCTGAGATCCAGAACCTTCATATCCAGTAGATGTATCATCTTCAGAAGAAGATCCAGAACTTTCCAATACTGTGGTTGTCATTGTGGTTTTAGAAGTGGTAGTTGTTGGTGGTGCAGTAGTAAAAGTCACTTGCTGAGATCCAGAACCTTCATATCCAGTAGATGTATGTTCTTGAGAGGATGATCCTGCCATTTCAAATGAATGTTCACTGGTGGAGTTCATCTCTTGGGATCCAACAGAAATATATTCTTCAGAAGAGGATCCAGAACTTTCAGTTATTAAGGTTGTCGCTGTGGCTTTAGCAGTGGTAGTTGTTAGTGGTGCAGTAGTAAAAGTAACTTGCTGAGATCCAGAACCTTCATATCCAGTAGATGTATCATCTTGAGAAGAAGATCCAGAACGTTCCATTACTGTGGTTGTCGTTGTGGTGTTAGAAGTGGTAATTGTTGGTGGTGCAGTAGTAAAAGTAACTTGCTGAGATCCAGAACCTTCATATCCAGTAGACTTATGTTCTTGAGAGGATGATCCTGACATTTCAAATGAATGTTCACTGGTGGAGTTCATCTCTTGGGATACAACAGAAATATATTCTTCAGAAGAGGATCTAGAACTTTCAGTTATTAAGGTTGTCGTTGTGGCTTTAGCAGTGGTTGTTGTTGGTGGTCCATTAGTGAAAGATCCAGAACCGTCGTATTCATTTGAAGACTCTGTGAATTAAATCATCATATTCTTTTAAACACTCCCACTCTCATTAGTCCTACCAAAGCACCAACCTTCTTCTATATTTGATAAAGCACAATTCTGGTAAATATTTTTTTGGTAAGTTTTGAATCTCTTGTTAAAGACTCTTTAGGTGTAGACCTTAACATAATTTTCATTAATCTTTTAACATTTTGTTCATTGCATTACTAAATTTTTAGGATGTATTATTCTACCTAACTGAAAATACTCTATTCCTCTCTGTTATTTCATTAAGTTTTAATACAGGTAATGCTCCACAGTCTTTTCAAAATCCATACACCACTAGAATCATTTTGATAATTTAATTCCTGGATTTGCCATACCTTAAAGTTACAGCTATTGTTTTATCCCAATTGAAACTGCTTCACTCCTCCTATGCACCAGCAGATATTAGAGAAATCATTAGTCCAAGTTACTCAGTTAGGCCCTGTTTTGTTATATGCTGATTTTGTTCTGCTGGCACAACAGGCATGCGTCTTCTCCCACCATTTTTATGTAAAAATCTTTGAATGTCAGTTGAGTTTAAAAATAGCTGTTAACCATAAAACTACCACTAAATGACATCACAAGGTGAGTTTTGTAGATGTAGATAACCTAATAATCTAGGATTGCTAAAACATAGGGTACAGTATACTACAAAGCTGGTTGGACAAAGCCAGTTAGCGACAGAATCTGTAAAGCCAAAGTTTGAACTTCAGTCCATGTGCGTGCTCAGAAAGAAAGGGGTGTGTGCTGCGTCATGTGACACACAGAATGGGCCATCTGCTTAACAGTTGATTATAAAATATACATGTATAAAAGCTACAAATATATAAAAATAAAGTTTTGTAAATTGATCCATATCTAACAGGTCATTACTCACTTGAGTCTACTTCTTCTGCACATTTTAACAGATTTAATTTAAGAAATTGCAACTTAAAATTCATTGGAAAAAACACTTTATGCTCACTGCTTTATCCTGTAGTTTGTATGGTAGATCTAGATTGTGAGCATAAATGTGTAGTGTGCATAATATTTTACACATCGCTGCCAATGTGCAAATGAACCAGAAGCAAAGTGTGTTTTCCTGAGGTTCTGGGAGGATGAGTGGCGTGATCCTCCCAGAGCCTAACCTAACCCTAACCCTCAATATAAAACTCATGAATCTGTACACTGAAAAAAGTGAACATGGGCAACCATTGATGTAAGGAGGGATTTCTATTTGAACTGACCTATTATCGCTATGTTTCTGTCGTTTATTTGGTTTAATGTATTATATTAGTTTCATTCAATGTAAATCAAGGCCTCTTTGGTTCAAAGTAATTGACAGACTTCGAATCAAACAACAATTTTCCATTCAAGAGGGAACGTCGCATGTCACGTGACGTGCGTACGTAGTGACGTCACGCCACAACCAGACTTTCACTGAACTTTGATTCCGCCATTTTCTTTTGAAGCGCCACACCGATGGGACGACAAGAGAAAGAAATCGGTAAGAAATATGCATTACCGTTGAATATGTGCATACATGTATACACCACTCTTATACAAGGCGACTTTACGCTGTCTTTTATAACACAACGTCGATGATAAGCCGTGACTGTTAGGTACGGCATCGTTCACGTTAAGCTAACGTTAGCTAGCGGGTCTATACTGGTGGCTTTAGCTTAGCAGACCCCGCTTTCTGAACTCGGTGCAGACCTGTGTCTTAGCGCATTGCTTCGGTTAACTTAAGTCCTGCTTCACACCAACTTCTACAAAAGTACGGAGTAACTGTGGCGCACTTTCCTCTAGTGCTGCTGCGATTATTCGACGTAGTCGACGTAATCATATGAAAATTAGTCAAACACAATTTTTGTGGTCGAATATTCGCCTATTTATTTTTGGTTTCAAACGGCAACCTTAAATACTCAAAGAGCCATTTGGACCGTCTCCCACAGAAAAGAAAACACCCGGAGCCACAAAACCCTTTTGACTCTAAACCAGCGCTAACCAGGGGAACTACAGGCAAAACTACAAGTCCCAGAAAACGGACTACAACAAGTGCACCAACCTCCACTACAGCTCATAAGAGCGAGTCTTAAGAGAATTATTTACACCTTTCAGTCTTTTCATCACAACAGTAGCAACATAAATAAAGTGCATGAGTGAAATAAAGAACTGCGCTGCACAGTACGACCTGCACACGTATAATCTCTGAAAAGTTTAACATGAACCATCTCCAACGTGATAGAAGCACAGAACAGACTCACCATAGGCAGAACATCCCTCAGTCACAGAAAGAACACGCATATTCCACTGAGTCCTGCCCTTTAGTCCGACAGAAGCTGACCATCAGGGGCACAAGGAGCTAGCTTGTTTTTTCAGCGCTTCCAGTTTATGCAAATTAGCCATGTGGTTTTAAGTTTCGCTTCTGTATAACGTAAACAAATGTGCGCAAAGCTGCATTAAACACATTATTATTTGAGTCCTCCTCCTAGGGAATAAAAATCCAAACTTAAATTATCCACCCGCAGCGAACCAAAAATGCGTCTGCTTCTGTGTTCCGTCATCATTTTATCGCATGTACTGCCTGTACCAGTCTCATCAGCCGTGAAAGCAAATTAATCTGCCCACGTAGCATTAAGCATTACGCCTACATAGTAAAAAAAAAAAAAAAAAAGGAACACATGAAAATTGCAACTGCTTGTTTTTTTTTTTGTTTTTTTTTTAAATTAGTCGTTTAGAGAGATTAATCGTTAGAAAATTAGTCGTTAGTGGCAGCACTACTTTCCTCACGGTTTTACAGTAACAGACACTTTGGATTTTGTTGCATTTTGGTCTTGTTTGGTCTTACAAAAAACCCCAGGTAAAACCCTGGTAATGGAGTTCTTCAACATTTACACTTTATCTGAAGTTTTCTCAAATTATAGATTTCAGTGACTTGAATCTTTTTTTCATTTAAACAGTAGGGGAAAGACAGTGTTTCTATGTGTTCCAATGGAAAACACTGTAGTCTTGTTTGTGTCTATCACTTTGCTCTCATTAACAAGTGTCTCCTTTCTTAGGCCTGCAATCAAGTTGTTAAAAGCAGCAACGTTTAGTGGGTAAGTGGTCATATTTGAATGCCATTTCAGTTATGCAGCTGAGTATCAGGTGTAAGGATATGGTCATGATTATTATGAGAATTATTATTCTTGTTCATCACCCGCGATAGTTCAAGTGGTAATTGTGAGGATTTTCCTACCATATAAGACAGAAATGTTTACCAATATTACTGTATAGTCATGATGACTCAGAAGGACTCTCACAGAAAGATGATTACATTTATAATATATATCTTTTTAAATTTTATTGTAATCTATTTTATAATATATATTTTATAAATTGAGTTTTCACTTCCACTTCTACCAACAGTGCCAATGTAATTTGGGTCTCTCTTATGCTCCAATCGCCCCCATCCTCCCCTTTTCAGTCATCTGCTGAATGTGGACTTGTAAAGACTGTGGTGTCACCAAATCACGACAATCTGAACTTCTGAAGCATTACAAACTTCAGCATAGCCATTTTGGACGTCGCCGTGGCTACCCTTGCACATATTCAATCTGTCCTTGTTCCTTTACTACCTGGAATTCCCTTAAGAGCCACTTGTCAAGAAGCCACCCTAGACTGAACCCACAAAAAGACCAGCAGACAACTTTGAGATGCCTTTTGTGTGAATACAAGCAAAATTCAACTCTTAAAGACTACTTGCAGCACTTAGGGCAGCATCTGAAAAATCATGAGACTGTAAATTGCATTTTTCAAAGGTGCTCGTACAAAACAAATGTTTATGGTTCATTCAGGACTCATAGGTATAGAAATCACAGGTTATCCTCTGTAAGCGATTTAAAACCTGAAATTACTGTGAGGGTACAGCCAATCCACCATTCCTCTGAAGACAGTAATGCTGATGATTTACACGAGGATTTTTCAGAGGATGAAGTAGCTAGTTCTGTCTTTGACACACACGGCACTGAAGACTTGTCCAGTGCTATAGAGCACAAAATTGCTTCAGTGTTACTGAAACTAGAGCATGTTTTCCTGGTCCCTAGTGTGGCTATTGATGACCTTTTTGCAGGAGCTGCACTATTTGATAAGTGTAGTTTCAGTCCCTGTCACCTATGACACCATAACCCAGCTACTGCAGGAATGTAACTGCCAAGTTGACATAGCAGTGGTACAGGAGTTGGCCTCTGTCCTGTGTAAGTCAAATCCCATTCAAACTGCAGTTGGAGATAAAGGTCCTCTCTCTACATCTTGGAAACGAAAGGCATACTACAAAAATCATTTCAATGTTGTAGAACCCTTGGAGTATGTGCTAGACCGAAAGAGTAGAAGGTCATTCCAGTATGTTCCAATACTCAAGTCACTGCAGCAGATTCTTAGTTGCCAGTCAGTACTAGATAAAACTATTAATTTGAAATTTCATCATAGGGGGGGTGATGGACTAAAATATACATGCTTCTTTGATTCACTCAACTTTCAGCAGAATGAATTGCTCTCTAAAGAGACTGCAATTTCATTGATATTGTATTTGGATGAATTTGAAATTTGTAACCCCCTTGGCACATCCAAGAAAATACATAAGATCTTGGGTGTCTATTGGATTTTAGGTAATTTACCTCCAGGGTCCCACTCATCCCTGTCTTCCATAAATTTAGCTGCTTTGATAAATAGTAATGATGTTAAGCAGTTTGGATATGAAAAAGTGCTTGAACCTCTGGTAGATGATCTTGTCACGTTGGAGCAACATGGAGTTTTTATCTCTAAGCTGGGAAAGACTATAAAGGGCACTGTTCAGTGCATTGTTGCTGATAACCTCGGTGCGCATAGCATCGCAGGATTCGTGGAGAATTTCTCGGGGACATATGTGTGTAGATTCTGTACAGCACAGAGTGAAGAATTTCAGACCAAAGAAGTTAATTCAGGAGCATTTTGTCTGAGAACCAAGGGAATTCATGCTGCTCATCTTGAGTCTGTAAGAGAAGAGGAAGTGCCACATTTTGGTGTGAAAGGGGTTTGTGCGTTATCAAAGAGACTATCATACTTTAATGTGACTTCAGGTTTCCCCCCTGACATAGCACATGACCTCTTTGAAGGCATTGTCCCTGTTGAAATAGCATTGTGTTTGGCTGTCTTTGTAGGTAAAAAATATTTTACATTGAACAACTTGAATGAAGCAATCAAAACTTTTCCCTTTAAGTGGAGTGACAAAAAAAATAGTCCCCGTCCTATACCTCTTGAATTTTCAACAAAGAAAAGGATCGGGGGAAATGCACACGAGAACTGGGGCCTAGTGAGATTTCTACCCCTTTTGATTGGAGACAAGGTCCCTGCTAATGAACCTGCCTGGCAAGTCCTTACTGATTTGAAAGATATTGTAGACCTTGTAGTCACACCTTTTCACACCAAAGAATCTATAGCTTATTTGGACAGTAAAATATCTGAACACAGGCTGAGATTTCGAGAGGTTTTCCCCGACCAAAGAATTCTGCCCAAACACCACTATCTGGAGCATTATCCAAAGCTCATTGAGCAGTTTGGTCCCCTGGTTCAGCTATGGACGATGCGATTTGAATCAAAACACAGCTTCTTTAAAAGGGTTGTGCGTCACACGAACTGCTTCAAAAATGTGCTTCTATCATTGTCACAGCGGCATCAATTTCATATGGCCCATCAGCTGCACCTGTACAGCTTACCCACATCAACTCTGAAAGTTGGAAATGTTTCCTCCATTCCCATGGATGTTCTGTGTGAGGAAATATCACATGCTGTGAAGCAGAAGCACCCAAACCTGGATGTTTTGTGCATGGCAGAAGATGTGACTTATGAAGCCTATAACTATAGGAAGGGCATGATCATTTCACATGGGGAGCTTGCAGGTCTGCCAGAGTTTTGCGAGATCATTCAGATGATCATCCTCCAAGAGAAGCCACTTTTTGTTGTCAGACGGCTTGATGCGTGGTACACTGAACATTACAGAGCCTATATACTGACCACGTCGGCTAGAGAAATTATTCTTCTTGAACACCACAGTCTTACTGACCCATACCCACTGGCTGACTACATGATTCAGGGGAGGCGTCTGGTGGTTCCAAAAAGATATATTCACGTTTAAGGTTACATTATGGCTTATGTTTTAAAATGTGCATGATTATACTGTGGAAATTACTGTCTGAACTGTACAATTCATTTTATTACTGGCATTATGACATAACATCTTATTCTGTTTCTCCTCCAGAAGAAGGGAGGGGGGAAAGGTGGGAAAGGAGGAGGGGATGGGAGGAGAGGAAGAGGGAGAGGAAAGTGGAGGGGAAGAAGGTAGAGGAGAGGGAGAGGGGAAGGGGCAAGAAGTCACAGGACAGGGGAGGGGAGGAAGGTAGAGAAGAGGAGAGGAAGGTGGGAGGGGGAAGAAGGGAGAGGGAAGGAAAGTAGACGAGAGGGGAGTGGAGGAACGTGGGGTGGGGTGGGGAGGGGGGGTACCAGGGATCTCAGAGGAGGAGGAGGGGGAAAGAATTTTAATCGTAGCTCCATGAAAACTGCTCAAATGATGTGTATACTGTTAATACTCAAAGCCAGCTTGACATGAACTTATCTTATTCTCTCTCTCTTTCTCTGTCTCTCAGACTCTTGAACATGGCTGGGAAGAAGGCTGCAAAACTGCTGGTTTTTCTGAGTCAAGATGACAAAAGAAAATTGTTGCTGCCAAATGGGATTCCAGAGTCCGTGGAGCAGCTTGTTGATGATGTGAGGGGAGTTTGTGGATTGAGGGGCAACTTCAGGATCCAGTACCAGGACAAAGACTTTGGTGATACATTTTTGAATTTGACATCTACTGCAGAACTTGAGGATCTTTGCACCATCAAAGTACTCCCTTTGCCTGATGAAGATGCAGCTCCTGCACAGACAACTGTCAATGTCAGCCTCAGTAGTGATGACGCCTTTTCAATTTCCGGTGAAACTGATGACACGTTGATTGCCTCCTCACCCTCCTCTAGTCATTCTTCAAGGGCCGAGCAATGGCCAAAAGTGTTTCCCATTCCAACCTTTTCATATGACACTGAAGTCCAGCTAGAGAGAGGAAATGCTGCCTTTAAGGCAAACGGAACAAGATTGACAGCCGGTCCTAGGATGAAGTCAGACATTCTGGAAAAGTTGTCTGATCAGATCTACAAGTATAAAGCCTACCCGACACACTTGGACTTTTGTGAGGTTTCAGAGGCACTGATCAAGAAGCATCCCTGCTTGGCAGAGCCAGGATCTTGGAATGGCTGCTATGGGTGGACACAGAGACTTAAAACCAGGATGGGAAACCTCCGTACCCAACTGAAGGGACTTGGATGCCCCGAGCTAGCTGTCAATTCTATAAAGACCAAAGCTACAGATGACGCCCATCCAGCAAAAAATGTCAAGCGACCTAAACGTGGTGAGGCCAACCATATGCCGTCCTATCCAGCTGGCGAGACAACAGATAATCTTGAGATGGAGCGTCTGGCACTTTTGAAGGAGGTGAAGAAACGGAACAACGGGAGGATCATCCGAGAAAAAATGGCCAAGACATTTGCCCTCCGTAGACAGGAAATTGTGGAAAAACAGCCCAGGGTGGAAGAACTCCAGGAGCGATGGCCAGCCATGTTTCAAGAAGAGGAGGTTGACTCAAGCACTATATTTTCCTGATATTTTTTAACCTCGCCAATCATATGCCTTAACATGAAATGTGTTGTCTAATTTGTGTATTTCAGATCAATGCTGAATTTTTACGGATTACAACAGTACCACTACAACCACGATTCTTGGCTGGTTTGGATAAGCAGAGCAGTCAGCTTCTTCAGGTCATGAGGAAAAAAGGTGGACCCGTCGGTGACAAAATCAGGGGCGCCCTTAAACCTTTGGATCAGGTATGAAATGCATATGTATAGCATTTGATTTCCTCTTTTGTCAGTTCAGTTCTCTCTGCCGGTGAGTTGAAAGCTTATACATATTTTATCTTTTGATACGGCTTTGTTACTACAGGGTGTGGACTTGAACATAAGAAGAGAGTGCCTCCTGAAGTCACTTGTGATTTACCTGGGTGAAGATGTGAGGCACCTGATCAAAGAGTACCAGGTAAGTGATAATGCTCTGAGATCAGGGTGTTTTCTGAAAAGAGGAGAGTAGGAGGATAAGAGGAGAGGGAGAGTAGGGTAGAGTAGAGGAGAACCAGGGCAACAGGAGGGTAAAATTAGAATGTGATCAGAGGAGTGCATATATTATGTACTACTTGCATGATTAATTGTCTGATTGTCAATTGTAATCATAATTGAATGAATAATCTCCCCTCTCGCCTCCATGTGGACAATTATCTAAACGGACTGAATTATCTGATTTTAGGTTGTCCAAAAGGAAGAGGCAGAGGCAGAACTTGAAAATGCCACCATGGCCATCTTTGTCCTCCGCGATGGTGACGCTCTCTCCCCTCCAAAGGACATTGGCCTTGTTATCGATGGTGTTGAGGTACTCAACAACTTGTTCTCCATTGCATCGGCTTGTGCCATGCTATTTGGCCTGACTTATGCAGTCAACCTGAGTTACCCAGTGGAACTCAAATATACCTTTGAAACCTTTCAAAAAATCATCATGGATATTGAAAGTAGGCAAATGTCAAGAAGGATTCAGAACCTCTGTGCTAAGCTGCAGGAGTGAAAACTTGTGAAGAGAAACATTGTCACATGGTTAGTATGAGCCTTGGTATTCATCAGATGATTGTTGCTGTTGCAAGAGAAAACATTGTTATTCAGTCACTTGTTTCATTAAGGAGACTAGACTGTTGCTGTTACAGTTGTGTCATACAACATTGGTTCATTAAGGAGACTAGACTGTTGCTGTTAGAGTTGTGTCATGCAACATTGGTTCATTAAGGAGACTAGACTGTTGCTGTTAGAGTTGTGTCATGCAGCATTGTTGGTGGGCATTCACACAGAGTCTGATGCTTTATTGATTAGTGGAGGGCAGTGCACTTGTATGGGTGTGTGTGTGCGAGTGCGTGTGCGCACGTGTGTGTGTGTGTGTGCGCGCGTCTGAGTGTGTGTGTGTGCGCGTGCGTGTGCATCTGTGTGTGCGTGTCTGTGTGTGCGCGCGTGTCTGTGTGTGTGTGTGCGTGCGCGTGTCTGAGTGTATGCGTCTGTGTGTCTGTATGCATGTGTGCTAATTGCACTGCCACTGTCATGGAATTTAATTTCATACATAATATTTGTTCTTATGATTTTTATATATAGAAAGATTGGCCCACCTCACCATTTTGAGCTGTTTGTTGTGCCTTTGAACAACTGGAGTTGAGCTATTGAAAAAGTATTTAATTTTATATTTTTTATTTATATTTTAAAGAATAGCCCAGCTCAACTCAAAACCATTTCACAAGGTTACTGTAATGTTAGAAATGTAATAAAAGAAATGTGAGAAGTTGAACTGTGTCTTTTCATAATTTTATCTTGGAGGTAAGTAATTCGATTGCTTGTGACAAGTTGACGCAATTTCATTAGTTTTTCTGAAAGTGAAAAACTACATTGTATTCACACAACATATTACTTTGTAGTTGTGTAAGATTTTGACTTAAGCCAGGGTGAAAATATATGTTAATGCAAAGCATAAATTGCAAATTGCAAGTTGAAATTATGATTTCATTGTATTTGAAAACTTTCCTTGGTTTAAATTATATTTTTGAATTAACATTATTACATTATTTACTTTGTTCAAACTATTTTTTTTTAATTTGAGAAAAACTAAAAATATTAGATGTGACAAGTTGACGCAATTTTTTTAATTTGATCCAAAGAGACAATTTTTACAGTGTAGACTGACTTTTTTCCAGAGGACCAAAGAAAGCAATCTTGTAAAGGACTGAAGAGCTGTGAGTCTGGTGAAAGCCTTTGGGCCTCTGTGAGCTAAACCTGTGATTATATGTGATGGAGCATTTACCCACTGCCCACACACTCACACTACAGCACTAATCAATAATATGTGCACAAAGAAGAGAGACAGATCTGATGCAAGTCTTCACTTGGGCTCTTAACCTGCTCTGGACCATATGTGAATGAAACAAAACACAACTCTGGCTATATTTTTGATGAGGAAAAAACAATTGAACATGGCTTAACGCTCACATGACACAGTTTTGCATTATATAGGACCTTTAATTATAATAAATACATACAAACAATTGTCCACACAGCTTAGAATTACAGTGGATACGGAAAGTATTCAGACCCCTTAAATTTTTTCACTCTTTGTTATATTGCAGCCATTTGCTAAAATCATTGAAGTTCATTTTTTTTCTCATTTATGTACACACAGCACCCCATATTGACAGAAAAACACAGAATTGTTGACATTTTTGCAGATTTATTAAAAAAGAAAAACTGAAATATCACATGTCATAAGTATTCAGACTCTTTGCTCAGTATTTAGTAGAAGCACCTTTTGAGCTAATACAGCCATGAGTCTTTTTGGGAATGATGCAACAAGTTTTTCACACCTGGATTTGGGGATCCTCTGCCATTCCTCCTTGCAGATCCTCTCCATTTCTGTCAGGTTGGATGGTGAACATTGGTGGACAGCCATTTTCAGGTCTCTCCAGAGATGCTCATTTGGGTTTAAGTCAGGGCTCTGGCTGGGCCATTCAAGAACAGTAACGGAGTTGCTGTGAAGCCACTCCTTCATTATTTTAGCTGTGTGCTTAGGGTCATTGTCTTGTTGAAAGGTGAACCTTTGGCTCAGTCTGAGGTCCTGAGCACTCTGGAGAAGGTTTTTGTCCAGGATATCCCTGTACTTGGCCGCATTCATCTTTCCTTTGATTGCAACCAGTCGTCCTGTCCCTGCAGCTGAAAAACACCCCCACAGCATGATGCTGCCACCACCATGCTTCATTGTTGGTACTGTGTTGGACAGGTGATGAGCAGTGCCTGGTTTTCTCCACACATACCGCTTAGAATTAAGGCCAAAAAGTTCTATCTTGGTCACATCAGACCACAAAATCTTATTTCTCACCATCTTGGAGTCCTTCAGGTGTTTTTTAGCAAACTCCATGGGGGCTTTCATGTGTCTTGCACTGAGGAGAGGCTTCCATCAGGCCACTCTGCCATAAAGCCCTAACTGGTGGAGGGGCTGCAGTGATGGTTGACTTTCTACAACTTTCTCCCATCTCCCAACCGTATCTCTGGAGCTCAGCCACAGTGATCTTTGGGTTCTGCTTTACCTCTCTCACCAAGGCTCTTCTCCATCGATTTCTCAGTTTGGCCGGACGGCCAGCTCTAGAAAGGGTTCTGGTTGTCCCAAACGTCTTCCATTTAAGGATTATGGAGGTCACTGTGCTCTTAGGAACCTTAAGTGCAGCAAAAAAAATTTGTAACCTTGGCCAGATCTGTGCCTTGTCACAATTGTGTCTGTGAGCGCTTCAGGCAGTTCCTTTGACCTCATGATTGCCAATTGTTCTGACCTGCACTGTGAGCTGTAGCTCTTATATAGACACGTCCAGATAGTTTAATCAAACACAGCTGGACTCCAGTGAAGGTGTAGAACATCTCAAGGATGAGCAGAAGAAATGGACAGCACCTGAGTTCAATATATGAGTGTCACAGCAAAGAGTGAATACTTATGACCATGTGATATTTCTTTTTTAATAAATCTGCAAAAATGTCAACAATTCTGTTTTTCTGTCAATATGGGGTGCTGTGTGTACATTAATGAGAAAAAAATGAACTTAAATGATTTTAGCAAATGGCTGCAATATAACAAAGAGTGAAAAAATGTAAGCGGTCTGAATACTTTCCGTATCCACTGTATATATCTCAGAATTATCAGGATAGAAGCAATATTAAAGTAAGTTGCTGTCATTGTACCTATTAGCCAATAAGCTATAATAACGGACTAGAGAGATGTCATGAAGTGGTAGTTTTCAAGTTAACAGCTACCCTTTACATTTTGTTCAGTAGATATCGAAACTATTCTAGTGACAGTGTATGAAGATTAAAAACACAGTGGAGCACTTCCTGTATCACCACATGACATCACAGGGTAGAACAGAGTATTTTCTGTTTGAGAGAAGAACTCGGTCTAAATACACAGGGTTTGTGTGTTAAACATGTGTGAATGAAACAAAACACAACTCCAGGAAACAACATTATAACATAGATCAGAAAATAGTGTAATATGGGCCCTTTAATGAAGTCCATGAGAATGTGTAGATTTGATGGTGGATACAGTATCTATCCATGTATTTAAATATTAAATTAAGAACATTTCATTTATTTGAGTAAATTCAACTTGACAAGTCAAATGATCTACCAATGGAATAAGTCTGTTTTTATTAATTCAAGCAACATTAGATTTAGTTTATTTTTTAAACTGCAAAGAGTTGTTGTTTTTATTATCTTAAGTGTACCAAGATGTATTTTCATATTTTAACTACAAAAAGTTTTCCATTGGTAGATCATTTTAATTAAATGCAACAGAAAACACACACCAAAGTTCTTATAGAGGTGCAAATGCAACTAGCAGCAATTTAAAAGTGAAAAAATGCATAGCACACTCAGATGACCCATGTCCAAAAGCCTTTTTTTTTTTATTTTATTTTAAATAACATTTCAACAAAAAGCCTTTGTCAGATCATTTTTCTTGCTTTGGACCACAGTACATAGTGGACCACACACATACTGTGGACCAAAGCAAGAAAAATTATCTGACGAAAGCTTTTTTGTGGAAGCGTTATTTAAATATAATTTAAAAAAAAAAGCTTTTGGACATTGACCATCTGAATGTGCTATGCATTTTTTCACTTTTATATATCACTTAAATTGTCAAGTGAAATCATGATAAAACTTTCTTAATTCAAGTAATCTTAACCTGGCTAGATTTTAGTTTTTGCAGTGTGGTCACTCCAGAAGGGAGAGGTTATGAGCTCTTTGTTTATCCGTGACACTAAAGACATCACAGTGTCAACCAACACTGGGACAAAGATAGCTGTTTGTTCTAATCTAAAGGGAACAAAACATTTTAAGATGTTTAGGGTTAGGTTTAGGGTTATTAATAGCAAAGTTTATTGATAATATTCACACTCTTCACTCAGTCAGTGGAGTTGTAGGTCTACTGTATACAGCACCTTCTTTATATTTATAAAATATTATAATATTTAAAAATGTGCCTTTGATAAGAAATTCTTATCAAAGTTATTATTCTTATCAATGATGACTTTGATAAGAAATTGTTAACATGTATTATTATAAAAAACAAAACAAAAACAAAAAAAAAACACTGCAAAAAGCAATATCTAGGTAAAACTGCTTAAATTAAGAACATTTTACTTTATTTGAGTAGATTCAGCTTGACAAGTCAAATGATCTACCAAAGGAATAAGTCTGTTTTTATTAATTTAAGCAACACAAGATTATGTTTCTTATTTTAAGACTGTAGCAAGATGTATTTTCATATTTTAAGTACAAAAGGCCTTGTTCCGTTGGTAGATCGTTTTACTTGTCAAGTGAAATTCAAGTGAGATCAAATCATGATAAAACTTTCTTAATTCAAGTCATCTTAACTTGGCTAGATTTTGTTTTTTGCAGTGAAGAAAGACAAACCCCAAAGAGAGAGCTCAGTCCCAGGTCCAAGACTAAATACAAACAAAATTATTTCTCATTTTTATATATTGTCAGTGTTCTGTGTGAATATATGGGTGAATGAGTGTGTTTACATAGGCCCCATCCCTGTTCATTTGTCAAATAATCTAACCAAGTTAAAAATACTTCAGTTAAGACAATCTTATTTTGATTTGAGTACTTTTTCTCTTGACAGGTACAATGGTCTAGCAATGGAACAAACTGATAAAATGCATCTTGTACACTTAAAGCTGCATTGTGTAACTTTTCTGGTTGAGAGTCCGTCAAATGCTTTTCTCCATGGAGATGTTATTGCTTTGTCTGGAATGTTTCACCGTATGTACACCTTTTTATCTTCATGGAGACCAAACCAGACCAAGTTACAGATCAGATCTGCCAAGAGGCGACCCCACTCACAGTCAGAATGCCTGTTTTTCTAGGTATATTTGAGCTGTAAAACTTGCAATTCAATAAACGTAAGGTAGAGCTCTTTAATGTCATACTGTGGAACATTCCAGACAGAGCAGTGACATCTCCATAGAAACAAGCAGGTAATGCACCTAAAATATTGTATTTTGCCTGAATAAAAACCTATTAAATGGGTAGATTATTGTGAAATGTACTCAAATCCAGTATAATGTTCTTAATTTGACTCATTTTATATTACCTATAAAACATTTTGCAGTGTGAGTGTCAGTCACATCCAATGAGGAGAGAGGCAGAGGTTTTCTCTCTGTCTCTTCTCAGTGCGTTTGATTGACAGGTGAGAAGTGTAGCTTTGTAAAACCAGCTGCTGGGTTTCAGACGACATCACAGCATTTTACAGGCCAATAATGTTTAATACAGATGAGGCAGCTATAATGAATATTGTCAAAGGTGCACTATGTCATTTTTTTGTTTGAGGTCCATCACCTGCTTGTTTCTATGGCTATGTCACTGCTCTGCCTGAAATGTTCCACAGTATGACATTAAACAGCTCTACATTATATTTATTAAATTACAGGTGGTTTTATAGCTCAAATATACCTAGAAAATCATCCATTCCCACTGTGAGAGGGAATGCCTCTCCACAGGTCTGACCTGTAACTTGGTCTGGTTTGGTCTCCATGAAGATAGAAAGGTTTAATACCATACTGTGAAACATTCCAGGTAAAGCATCATCTGCATGGAGAAAAGCATTTGACGGACCATCCACCAGAAAAGTTACACAATACACCTTTAAAATGCAGATTTTTGTTGAAATATAAACAGTTAATGGGTCTAGGCCAGGGGTTTCTGAACTCTTTTCACCTAAGGCCACATCTTGATCTAAGAAAGCCAAGAAACAGGACAACAGAACCAGAACCCAGGAGAAAGGGTGTAACTATTTCTTAACTGGCTGGCGTTTCCGAAAAACTACAGAGGATCTTCAGACAACATGACATCCCAGTCTATTTCAAACACACAAACACTTTAAGACAAAAACTGGTCCATCCTAAGGACAAAACACCGAGCCAC
The DNA here is from genome assembly GCA_029959045.1 of Taenioides sp. WSHXM2023. Classification (NCBI taxonomy): domain Eukaryota; kingdom Metazoa; phylum Chordata; class Actinopteri; order Gobiiformes; family Gobiidae; genus Taenioides; species Taenioides sp. WSHXM2023. Next base: position 30,420,311 of record CM057095.1, on the reverse strand, counting down.
AAACAAAGCAATGTGGTCTACTCCATTCAGTGTACTGAAGACTGCAGGGGGCGCTACACTGGAGAAACAAAACAGCCACTTCACAAGAGGATGTACCAACACAAGAAACACACCAAATCAAGAAAGAGAATCCTTCCTTGAACAGAAATGGAGGTCTCAGACATCATTTGTCTCCATCTATAACTCTATCCTCAAACCTAAATCAAAACAAACAGAGAAAACAATAGGGCAGCCAGGTCAGGTCCAGAGGTGTGAAAACACCATCATGGCCCTGAATGGTTCTGCTAACAACACCCCACTCCCACTCCATATTGAATAGACCCACCTAACTAACAGAAACTGTAAACAAATATGTGTTGTCTCAGAGTAATTTCATTGTAGTTAGCGCCCCCTTCAGGCAGATATAAAGCAGTGTCCACCAGCGTCGGACCAGAACTGAAGAAGCAGCTTGGATGAGCTGAGAAACGTATTCGACCAAATAATCTTTTGTCCAGTTGACAAATTGAATTTCTCCTTTTGCCACATCTTGAAACATATTTGAAGCACAGGGCCAAAGAACAGTGGTCAGTACAGTGGATTTTTCATAGTGGTGATTTTTACATAAGCCTGACAGAGCCACCAAACCTTTAATAAGGCTTAGGCTTGGAAATCAAAAATACAATGTGATGTTATTGAGGTTATTGGTGGTTTTCAGATTCTAGAATGTGATGATGTCATACTACCAGATGGGGGCGAGAGAGAGACAGATTTCCCTATTGATTACGCTGTAGTTTACCATGAAATATCCAAAAGGTAAATTCATAAATGTTGAACCTGGTATTTTCAGTTATTAATTAAACTCAAGAACTCACTGTATAACAACTTAATTTCGCATTTTAGCTGCTCCCCATCTGTATTAAATATTATTGGCCTAGAGAACATTGTGATGTCATCTGAAACCCAGCAATAGCATTGAACTTTGTCATGAAAGAGTCCAAAAGTTTATTCACAAATCTCTAATGTAATCTTTTCTACCTAAACTGACTAAACCCATTAACTTGCTATGTTACAACAAAAACTTGAACTGTATATATTTTAGCTGCCCCTCATCTGTGTTAAATAATACTGGCCTATAGACCCTTTAATATCCTATGTTATCAGAATGTTCAAAATTCTGGAGTGGAGGCAAAATGAAGCAGACCTAATATATTTTCAATGATTAACTGATGAGCAGATCTAAATGCTGATGCTTTTACAACATTATAACAAAAAATAAACAACAATTTTGAATTTCCAAGGTATAGATTTCATTTAATTTGCTTCTCTGTTAAGAAGGATGGAAAAAATACAGTTGTCTAACCTCAAAATAATTTCTGAGCTTCACAAAAAGTATAATAATGATGAAATGTGTAATATATTTGTAGATTATGAAAAGTCTTGTAAAATTTGGAAAATGAAAACCTCTCAGATACATGTGAGTGATATCAGAGCCCAGTTTAAAAAACATTTACAATAGTGTTTTACATTATTCGTTCATATAAAAAGAAATTATGATAAAGACTAAGCATTTTTGACAAAGGAAAGATCCACATTTTGACGTTTTACTGGACAAATTCTTACAGAAAAGTTCAGTCTACTACAGTTTATCACTTAATTTGTGATATTCTGAAGTTAATCCCAGTTTTTCCCACTGATCACATTATGTTCCACTTCACGTTTGCTTCCAGCCGCCTCCATTCCAATATTTAGAATGTTTTTGTTTACAATTTTTAAAGGGTCTATAGAATGCTGTGATGTCACCTGAAACCCAGCAACAGTGTTAGAATTACTAACATTTGCTGTCAAAATGACTATGATCAGCAGAAGGTCTGAAGGACAATAACACATGGTCTAGAGACTAACAGAAATCATCAGGCTGAACATTTGTGAATTTACATTTTAGATATTTCAGCTTTCCTCTTTCACCCCCATCTGGCAGTTTGGCATCATCGCATTCTAGAATCTGAAAACCACCAATTGCTGGGTTTCAGATCGCATCCCTGCATTCTATAGGGCAATGTTAATTAATACAGATGGGGGGCAGCTCAAATTAATATTGTTAAAATGTTAAATGTTGTAATACAGTGAGTTCTAGGGTTTAGTCAGTAATTGAAAATACCAGCTTCAACATTTATGAGTTTACCTTTTGGATATTTTATGGTAAAGTACAATGTAATCAATAGAGAAAGCTGGCTCTTGCCCTCATCTGGTAATAGTATGGCACTGTCACATTCTAGAATCTGAAAACCACCAATGGGCTCTATTCACATCACAAAACTGGAAGACGTTTGGAAACATGCGGATGACGACTCTGGAACTTCAGGAACTCTGACAAAATCTTGGAAAACTGAGAAAATGGCTCAGTTTTCTTCATCTAGATGTCACTGTATTCTTTCTTTTTCCTTTTATAAATTGCCTATTAATTTGTCTATTATAATTTGTCTAACTGTCATTGTAATGATCCGTTATGTTTGGCAGATCAACAGTTACAAACAGCTGTCTGTAAGTGATTAAAGTCCCGTCTCCTATGGAAAGCTTTGGCAGGTTGTGAAGACGCTGCGGCTGAATCCTCGGTTTTATCACATGTCCAGTGTTGGGAACTACACCAGAAGTCGTCATCCGCATGTTTCCAAACATCTTCCGGTAAGCGTGAATAGAGCCTATGTGACGAGGCTCGTATGAGTGCTTTGTACTGTTCACTGGGGTAAATACTCACAATAGAATTACTTATGTCATAAACTATGCAACGAAATAGTGCATCACATCTGAGGTATAGCAATCTTTGGCTGTATTGTCCTTTGAAATAAAAAGGCTGAAACTGGGGCCTTCTTTGAAACATTTAACAAAGCTTGTGATAGTATTTTACTCTGAAATGGAAAGGAAAAATGCAAAATCAACAAAACAAGCGGTTACTGAGACTTGTTTTTTTTTAAACTAGTATAGCTATTGTAGTAACTCCTGCATATTTAGGCTGAAGCTGCTTTCTGTCACTGCCCTAATTTAAATAAATCAAATGAAATAATGACTTTTTATTCATAACACAGACAATATGGACAATATTTCTTACCTTTGGTTGTGCTAGACTCAGACAAACCCAGAAGACACAGCAAAAAACAAAAGCAAATTCTCTTCTTTTTCATCTTGGGAGCCTCTGTAGGTCTTCTCACCATTATCATGTTATTTTGTACATTTATAAAGGGACAGATCTGACCCCACCTTCAGCTGCAGTGGGACGGACCATAAACAAGGTCACAGCTATAGTTCACATATCTGGTTTATGACAATGATTCAACACGAGAAAGGATGAGGAAATCTGAAAGTATCTCATGAAGAATATTTTATGAAAAAAGAGAGGTGGATATTGATCAAATTTATCAAAAGACTAATCTACAAATAAAGGCTAAATAATAATAATAATAATAATAATAATTGGTACCACTTTTTAATAACTACACCTTAAATAGCCTGGATAAAGAATGAAGACTTGAATGAAGAAATAGCTTTTTTTTTTCTTTTTTTTTTTTTTTTTTTGTTCTTATTTAGAATTTATTATTGCCATTCATATTTTTTACTCTTTGTTATTATATTATATTGTGATGTGTGAGCTGCTGTGTCCAAGTAATTTCCCTTGTGGATCAATAAAGTTTGTCTGAGTCTAAGTTTTATATCATACTGATCATGTAAAGCGGGTTAATACAGACATTTTAAGACCAAAATGAGGAGGCTCACAGCACAGTCACAAGGAGAGGGTTAGGGTTAGTTCTTCCATATAAAGTTGATGGAGCCGGAAGCGCTTCCATGTTCACTTCCTATTTGGAACACGGCCACAAGGGGGTTTGCTATATCTATTTAAATCATGGATCTATAATAAAAACTGGATAAGGCATTCCCCCTCTGTCCTGGCTCCAGATTGACTAGTGGCCCTCTATAGGTACTGCAGCTCCGGTCCAGAAAGAATTCTCCTCCCATAGAGCGCAATGCATTTTTTGTGAACTCAAACTGCCCGTGTTCGGCTGACAGGACATCGACAGCTTTCATCAAGGTTGGCTTTTGTAGGGATTCTTCTGTATTCTTACAATATGAATTCATTTATTTTTTTAATTGTCAAAGTGCCTAAAAGTCAGCTTTGTAAGAGTTAGCCTAGCCCTGCTCTGAGCCCCACGCTCGCTCCACTCCAGCAGCTCTCGCTCTAATTGGTCAGAACTGCACATTTCTGATGTCATACACTGGGCAGCGTTGGGCCAGTATTTAGTAACGCTGAAGTACAAATCTTTTTTGAGAATTACTATTGCAACAACACAACATCAGTAGGTTAAAACTAACCTGTCTCACAACGGTCTAAACCCAGCTCACGTTCCCTATTAGTGGGTGAACAATCCAACGCTTGGTGAATTCTGCTTCACAATGATAGGAAGAGCCTTACAATCTTTTTTGGGGTCATGCACCAATGAGCGCAATACGACGCCATCTTGGATTCATCTTCCAGATTTGATTATAGTTCTATGATTTAAATATACAGGCCATGGTTCCTACATGGACTGTATATTTATACGACAGCATCGGGAGCATTGAGTTTACATAAAGTCTATGTGGGCGCGTGTCCGGGCATCCTGCGTTTAGTCCTGATGTAGTCCTGGTTTAGTTCTGTGTTTAGTCCTGATGTAGTCCTGGTTTAGTTCTGTGTTTAGTCCTGATGTAGTCCTGGTTTAGTTCTGTGTTTAGTCTTGATGTAGTCCTGGTTTAGTTCTGTATTTAGTCCTGATTTAGTCCTGGTTTAGTTCTGTGTTTAGTCCTGATGTAGTCCTGGTTTAGTCCTGGTGTACTTCTGATGTAGTCCTGGTTTAGTTCTATGTTTAATTCTGATGTAGTCCTGGTTTAGTCCTGATTTAGTCTTGATATAGTCGTGGTTTAGTCCTGGTTTATTCCTGGTTCAGTTCAGTGTTTTGGTTTGAAACAGTGCTGATATTTTCCTCTTATTGCAGAAATGTAAAAGCTGCACGTACAGGCTAGTTCAAATACATCTGATAAATAAAGATTCAGCGTTGACCCAGTTTGATAATGGCACCAGTGTCAGTACAGTTCTTCCTCAAGATAACAGAAGGAATTTATTCATACGTTTTTCTTTTTTTTACTCAAGCGTGAACTTTTCTGTTATCTATTTTGTATAAAGAATTTATTTGTTCCTTCTGAATTTGGTGTTGTTTTCAAATATTCATATCTATGGAATAATTTGAACACGATAACAATATACAATACAAATACAATACAAAAATGACAGGATGTACGCTAAATTTCTTATTTCTTATCTCTATTGATAATTACAACTGGCTCAGCTCTGTTTGAGGCTCTGTTAGACTTTAATCTGATCTTTATTTTAAAGGTGCACTGCGTAACTTTTCTAGAGAGGGTCAGCAACCGGTTTGTCTCCATGGAGGTGTTAATTCTTTGGTTTAAGTTGTCCACAGTATGGTATTAAACTAATCTGTCTTGCATTTATTCAACTACAGATGTTATTTATTTCTCAAAAATATCTTAAAAAACATTAATTCTCACTGCGAGTGGGGTCGCCTCTCCACAAATCTAACCTGTAAAAAGTCTCTGTGGAGATTCTGAAGTGTATGGCCATACTGTGCAACATCTCCATGGAAACAAGCAGGCGATGGACCCTCCATCGGACAAGTTACTCAGTGCACCTTTAATTCAATCTGACAAAAACGCCTTGATTTAGTAGAATATGTGTTTAAATCCATTTATTATTTTTTCTAGACTTTTCAGACTTAGATCTTAAAACATTTTTGACAGCATTTTCTAATCTGTGCAATGTGTCTCCATGGTAACTTCTGAACATACCACCATAGAGATACATGTGGAACACCCCCAGTGTGATGTCACTATAGTGAATATCAATATATCATCAAAACAAAATTCCATCCAAAATGCAGGGACAATCCACAAACAAGGAACACATTTTTTTTTTTTCCCCAAAATAAAGGTGTTAATATTAATATGACAAACACTGGCCCTTGTTTACAGAATAGTTGCTTAACATTTACGAAATTGCTTTATTATCTCATCGCTCGATCTGGCACCTGTTATATCACAGTTGGACTATTTTTGCGGAGTTTATTGATGATTTATGAAATGATTTATGATCATCAAAGTTAGCTCTTCATTTACAACAGAAGTCAGGCTTTGCAATGTTTAACTTTTTTTTATTTAATACATATCTTTCAGTCAGGAGTTTCTATAAGGAGGATTGACCTACTAACACTGTTTGGAAGAATACTTTGAAAATGTTTTTAGTTACAAAATACTGAATACCTGCTTTAAATGTATTTTGTAACATATTTGGTACATGTAGTTCCCTCCAAACACTTCTGAGCCTGTTCACAAGATAAGCCAAAGCAAGCAAAAGCCAGACTCCACTTCAAATCATGGTTTATTTAGTTGTTTAAAGGGCACAGTTTTCTGTTGTTGGGTCTTTTAGCAAACATGTTGATTGTGATCATTCTGTTTGTGTCCTGTGATGTCATCAAAGGCAGCCTGCCAAATCTTATCACAGGCTCAGATACTGGCCTTGGACACCACACCATACAGAACAGGGCTGTTCAAGCTGTGAGAAGACCATCAAACTTACACAATAAGTACTTACACTATAAAGTTTTAAATATGTGTGAGTTCACAAACTCACAAGAATCCATCTGTCCAGGAGAAGGTATGATGTGCACAAACCTAAACTCAAGAAGTAATTAATCCAAGTACAGCAGCCATGGCTGTTATTGCAATGTAAAGCATGATTGTCTCTCATATAAATGTTTGTATCATTTTGGAGCATACACAATCCACAGCCACGGCCCCATGATGTCATCACAGAGCGCCGTTTGTTTACATGTTGAGTGCTCGTTGCAAATTTGTCAAATTGGCCTCTGAGCCTCTGGCTCCTTATGCTAAAGCCGTATGTGCATCACCGTCTGCCATGATAAAGACCATTCGAATAGTGGCATCCCACAATGCACTGCACATTTTCCCCGAAATGTTCTTTGCCTCAGACATTATACAATACAAATACCTGGATAAATCAAACTTTATATAAGAATGAAAATAAAAGATTTTAGGGCCATCACAGCTTCAAGCATTTTATCAGTATACAGTCTATACGTAGAGTACATAAAGACATAAGGGAAGATCTGCAGACATTGTTTATGCTTATAGAAACAAAACTTAAAACCACATGGATAATTAGCATAAACTGCTGATGGAGACATTTTTTTCTGAACTTAAGGCATATCATAATCACAATGTTTCCCAAATAATGCTGTTATGTGTTATACAGTATGTCCTGCATTTGAGGCTTGACCAGTCAGACTCTGTAGCATCACACGCCCCATTCTCCACCACTGTCTTCTTCTACTGTTTGATTGTTGCTGTGTGAAGTTTCGCCACATCGTGAAAATCAGATTGGCAGCCTCACTTCTGTCAGTCTGCCCCAGGGCAGCTGTGGCTACAATAGTAACTTACCCCCTCCGAGTGTGTAAGGATTAAACAATGAGAAACATACTGATACAGAGTCTAGAACTCCAACTTGTTTAATGCTGAAAATAGTTCACTGTTAAATCTCAACTTTTTGCCTGTCCACAGACGTTCAAACCTTAGTTATTAGTTATTAATTATTTATGCTGACGCTAGTCCCTCCTAATAGCAGTTCATTTGTTTCCCTGTTGCTATAGTGATGCTCACAGTGTAGTGATTAATGCTGCGTTCATGTGCTCCTCAGGAACTTAGGATTTCGAGATGAGATGTCAGGGTTCAGATTTGTTTGCATTCACAAGCTTTTATCTGCAAAGTGCATTGTGTAACTTTTGGAGAGTCCATCAAATGCTTTTCTCCATGGAGATGTTATTGCCTTCACTGGAATGTTTCACAGTATGTATGTCACAGTATTTAACTTTCTATCTTCATGGAGACCAAACCAGACCAAGTTACAGGTTAGCTCTGTGGAAAGGCAACCTCATTTAGTATTTTTGAGCTATAAAACCACTTGTAATGTTATAAATGCAAAGTAGAGCTGTTTAATGTCATACAGTCCCTGACAAAAGTCTTGTCGCTTATCCATTTTGTAGAAACAAAAGCTTATAACCTGACTTTAAATTAATCGATTGGTTTTAGAAATGTCTCATATGAAAGCTAAAACTCTCCCAAATTATGCTCAATATACTAAAATAAATTTGCTTCACTGAAGAAAGATTGATCATTTAATGAACACAGAAAGGTCAGATTTTGGCAAGACAAAAGTCTTGTCGCCTACAGAAAATTGAACAAATAATTTACTTCAAATACAAAAATATGTTGCATAACATCAGTGAATTAAGTAGTGGTGCTGTGAGATCCATATTTAATATCTTGTATGACTTCCATGAGCTTGAAGGACTGCATCCATGCGGGTCGACAATGATTCATACAATTTGTTGATGAAGTCATCAGGAATAGCAAAGAAAGCAGTCTTACATGCCTCCCAGAGTTCATCAAGATTCTTTGGTTTTGCCTTCCATGCTTCCTCTTTCATTCTACCCCAGACATGCTCAATGATGTTCATGTCTGGTGACTGGGCTGGCCAGTCCTGGAGCACCTTGATCTTCTTAGCCTTGAGGAACTTTGATGTAGAGATAGAAGTATGCAATGGAGCACCATCCTGCTGCAAAATTTGACCCCTTTTATGGTTGGGAATGTAAGAGGTAGCTAATACTTCTTGATATTTTAGGCTATTGATATTGCCTTCCACCCTGCAAATGTCTCGCACACCCCCATACTGGATGTAACCGCAGACCATGATTTTTCCGCCACCAAACTTCACTGTTTTCTGGGTGAATCTTGGATCCATGCGGGCTCCAGTAGGTCTCCTGCAATATTTGCGGCGGCTGTGATGTAATTCAACCGAGGATTCATCTGAGAAATCCACCTTCTGCCACTTTTCCAGTGTCCATCCTTTTAGCAGGCTGTGGGCCTTGGCAAATGCCACACGGTTTTTTGATTGCCTTTTGTTTAATGCTGGTTTCTGTGCACTGATTCGACCATGGAGGCCATTTCGAGACAGAATTCTACAAACTGTTCTGGTTGACACAGGGACTTGAGGTGACCAGGCCTGGTGGAGCTCTGCTGCAGTGGAAAAGGGGCTGGCCTTGGATTTTCGAATCAACAAACGGTCCTCCCGAGCAGTTGTCTTGCGGGGTCTGCCGGACCTGGGCTTGTCAAAAACATCTCCAGTCTTTTCAGATCTTTTTCTTATTCTTTGTACTTGACGCTGAGACACATTGAAGGTGTCAGCCACCTCAGCAGTGGATCTGGTCTTCAGCCTCTTGATAATTAACGCTTTGGTCTCAGGGTGGATCTTAGGCATGTTGTCAGAGGTCAAGTTGCAGTTGATGTGAAGGTCTGGTGTGCTGGGGTTCTTTTTATACACACCCACTAATTGATTGATCAGTAACTGATCACAGGTGAGGCTGTAATCTAGGATTGGGTGCATCATATGACAAGGCGACAAGACTTTTGTCTTGCCAAAATCTGACCTTTCTGTGTTCATTAAATGATCAATCTTTCTTCAGTGAAGCAAATTTATTTTAGTATATTGAGCATAATTTGGGAGGGTTTTAGCTTTCATATGAGACATTTCTAAAACCAATCGATTAATTTAAAGTCAGGCTATAAGCTTTTGTTTCTACAAAATGCGACAAGACTTTTGTCAGGGACTGTACTGTGGAACATTCCAGGCAGAGAAATGACATAAACATAGAAACAAGCAGGTGACGGACCCTCCACCAGAAAAGTTGCACAATACACCTTGAATGTTTTAATATTTTACTTGAAACATTGACCAATTGTTTTTTGTTCTATTCTCTGAAAATAGCCTACATTACAACCAAATCCTTGAGCACAACCAAACAGACCATCATAACCCACAGTAAAGACACAAAACCACAATTGTTTGCTAAAGTTTAATCATTAAGAAAGAGAATTACTGTAGAGTGCGTACAAGACACAACTGCTTTAATCTGTTATTGATTTAGGATAATGGAGATGTGTATTCCTCCAAACCCTCCTAATAATCTCTTATAGTAAGAAAAGAAAAGCCTTATTTTTTACCCCCATACATTGGGGTGTAAGTGACAACAGTAGAACTCCTGGTAGGTCCGTTGGTGGCAGTTGTTGGCTGAACGGGGGTGGTGGGTGGTTCCTGGGTGGTGACTTCAGCGTCAGTAAAGCCAGGAGTAGGTTCGGGAGCAGGTGTAAGAACAGGTGCAGGAGTAGGTTCGGGAGCAGGTGTAAGAACAGGTGCAGGAGTAGGTTCGGGAGCAGGTGTAAGAACAGGTGCAGGAGCAGGTACCGGGGGAGGTGTAAGAACAGGTGCAGGAGCAGGTACCGGAGGAGGTGTAAGAACAGGTACCTTACGTCTCTTTTCGTGGGATTCTTCTGTTAAGTAAACAAAAGAAGATTATGGAACAGCGAGATGAAGTGAGCCGTATTTATATAAAGGAAAAGTAGATTTTGTTTGATGCTTCCTTTTTCGCAGAACATAAATGCTAGATGCAGAACGCAGATATCAGTCTCATTGCTTTTACAATAAGCAGAAATATTACTGGGGCAAAACAAATTTTACTTATAGGTCCTATATTATGCAAAATTTACTCTTGTAAATGTTATCTCCTTAAAAACACACCTGCAGTCATGTTTTGTTTCAGTCACACATGTTTGAGTAATCCTTTATTATTAGTCTACATCTCCAAAGCCGAAAATACTCTGTTCCACCTTGTGATGTCATGTAGTGGTATTTTTCCAAGTTAAAAGCTTTTTTATCTTTTGTTCAGTATACGATTAAAGTGAAGGTCTCTGCAGTTTAAAAACACAACTGAGCACTTCTTTTATTACCACATGACATCACAAGGTGGAACAGTGTTTTCTGTTTGGGAGAAAAAGTTTAAATCTGCAGGGTTTGTGTGTTAAACATGTGAATGAAACAAAACACAACTTCATGTGTGTTTTCATGATGATGAATCAACATTACAACATAGATCAAACAATAGTGTAATATGGGCCCTTTAATTACATTGAAAATCTGGTACAAATTCACTATTCTGTGCATACATAATTCAGTTGGCTCTGTGCACAGTTAGCACACAGTTAGCATCACTACTTCCTGTCCAGTTTTATCTCTATGAGGTTTTGCCAAGTTGTGCTAAAATGAATAAAAATTTTAATTTAATAAGGCACTGGTGTTAAAAAGTACACACATAAAATTAATTCTTCAGCGGAGGACACTTCTGTGTTTAGAAAGAGAGACGTTTGTGTCTCAGTGCTAACGCTAATGCTAATTTTGAGGCATAATAAATATTACAGTAATGCCACAAACTGAAGTTTTCTGTGTATAAAATGACTGGCTAGTCTTTATTTTAATTAATTTGAATTTGAATAGGTTGTTTATTTTATGTTATTTCTGTTATGATTGCACTTTTGTCATTTGTATATGTAAAAGAATGTAAATTGCTTACTTGCCCAAAATAAAAACTAAAATAAAATAAAATAAATAAATAAATGTTTTCCGATTTGAATAAGTGATTGTTATCTTTGAGACTCAGTGAGCTTGCTTGCTGCTGTGCACAGAGCCTATTCACCTCCCTGACCTGTTTTGTTAAAAATAAGATCTTTTGGTTCACAAAGTTAAACAAATAATGTAGATAAGATTTTGCATAATATGTATGTAATATCTTTTTAAAGATCTTCACCGTGAGAATTGGAACCGTGCTTTTCTTTGCAGCGCTCCCATCCGTAGTCCAGTTCATTGTGTGCAATTCCCATCTCACCTTTTGAAGGAGCAGGTAATATTTTGTCTACATTTTCTTTATTTTTTCCTTTGCCTGTAACACATTAAACACATAAATAAAATAAAATAAAATAAAATAAAATAAAATAATAATGAGAACTTAAATCTTGCCAAGTTAAAATCACTTGAATCGGGAACACGTTGTACTGATTTGAGTTAATTTTACATGAAAAGTAAAATTATCTTAGCATAAGTCTTTTTGCTGCTGAAATAGGAAAATACACCTATACACCAATCCCAAAACTTTTCTCCAGGTGACAGAATTGAATTTCTCCTTTGCAATGAAAATACACCCATACACTGAAGATGCATGGATGCTTGTTTGAGTAATTTAGTGATCTCTCCTCGTGGTTAGCAGTAAAATTCTGTCCAGTACTTGAAACTTGAAACTTATAAAACATGTTAATACATTCTTTTTGGCAAATATATAATTTAGCATATAGCATTTAAACAATAAAAGGTAACATGGTGATCTAAATATATTATGTGTTAGCAGTTAATACCCCATAGAAGTAAAATCCCCCCTCTTTAAATCTACAGCAGGTCATTTGTAAAGCTGTGTTTCTTTTTAGTTTTGAGGAGTACACAGGCACTGAGGCAGGTCATTCTGATGGTGGTAGGTTAAGCATTTGGGAACAACTATTTGTCATTAACCATAATTCAACTGTCGTACTTCTTTTCTCAAGTTAAACACATGTGTAGAATCAGAGTTATCTCTTTAGATCAACACAAAACTATATATTTGAAAAGGGTCAGCTTTTTCATTATTTTGTTTCGTGCCAAATCGTATATGATTTAAATGTTTTCTGACATGATCTACTATGTTCCAGATATGAGGTAAACGTGTTCAGATCAAATATAGCAGCTTTTCCTGATAATTGTAATTGTAATTCTTAACTGCAAGAGACTGGACATAATGATCAATGTTATAATTTGGTGTTTTGGTTCTCAAGATGATTATCCAATCAGAAAGCAGAATGAGCCTCACATGACTCTCTCATTTGTGTTGCCAGTTTCAATGCTGAAATCCAGTGTGTTTAAACCTAAAATGCTTCTCTCTGATCTGAACGGTCACTCCCTAAACTCTAGAACCTGTAGCCAATCATGATTTACTGCTAGTGCAGCCTCTGCAGCTCAGGGAGGGAATTCTGGAGGTTCTGAGCTTCACATGAGGCCTGTCTATAAACTGAGAATGACAATCTTGGATGTATCTCTATCGGTTGCAGGTTAAGGCTCTGGAGACACAGGTTCTGTTTTACCTTATTTAAAGATGCACTGTGTAATTTTTCTGGAGAGGGTCTACAACTGGTTTGTCTCCATGGAGATGTGAAAGCTTTGGTTTAAATTGCCCACAGTATGGCATTAAACTAATCTGTCTTGCATTTATTCAACTACACGTGTTATTTATTGCTCAAAAATATATTAAAAACATCAATTTTTACTGTGAGTGGGGTCGCCTCTCCACAAATCTAACCAGTAATTTGACTTGCAAGTCTCCGTGGAGATTCTTAAGTTTATGACCATACTGAAGAATATTGTAGGCACATATCCATGGAGACAAGCAGGTGATGGACCCTCTACCAGACAAGTTACACAATGCACCTTTAAGGCTGTAAGTGTGCAGGCTGTATCCTACCCTACCATGAAGTTAACAATTCAGTACAGATTGTATACATGATTAAAATAAAAGCTCTGCCCTAAAATAAACAAACTAAATAAAATACTTTGTCTCCGGTCATAATTACCCTGGGGAGCCGCCTCACAGAGACCCAGCAGAAGCAAACAGCAGATGATCTTGAGTTCCATGCTGAGAGACGCTCTGAACCTCCTCAGAAGATGCTGGGTTGAGGCTCTAGCAGCGCTTTTATTCTGGACAAATCTGAGCTCCTCCTTCGTCCTGCGTCCGAGTGGAGGTCACACTATCAGCGCGATCAAAGGCCAGACCTCACATCTATAATTTGATACATCTCACAATTCTTCACACTGCAACTTTCTGTCACAAAGCATGAGTGGACAGAACAACTGATTTTCTTCCAAATCCGGCCTTGCACCTTGAGGAGATTTATAAAAGTGGATGTTAAAGGTGCATTGTATAACTTTTGCTTTGTCAAACCAAACCAGACCAAGTTACAGGTCAGATCTGTGAAGAGGCAACCCGCTCCCAGTCAGAATGCCTGTTTTTCCAGGAAACCACCTGTAATGTAATCAATGTAAAGTAGAGCTGTTTAATGCCATATTGTGGAACATTCGAAGCAGAGCATTAACATATCCATAGAAACAAGCAGGTGGCAAACCCTCCACCAGAAAAGTTACACAATGCACCTTTGAAAGTGCACCAAGTCACTTTTCTGCTTGTCTCCATGGAGTTGTTGCGTTACTTGGAATGTTCCACAGTTTGGCATTAAATGTAGTAAATGTAAATGTGTTTTAGGAAATGTCTTGGAAAAAACATGCATTCTTACTGTGGTCTCCTCTACGCAGATCTGACCTGTAATTTTACCTGGTAGTTCCACCTGCTTGTCTCCGTGGACAGTTTGGTTTGAAAGTTCAGTGACATACTGCGGAACATTGATTGATTGAAGTTTGATGTTTGTATGTAGTGATACAGAAATATTGCACTGGTCATTTGACATCACCCTCTTGCTATTTTTTATTGCTACTTATTTAGAAGTTTTATTACCATTTTTATATTTTTTTATTCTTTGTTATTGTGATATAATGTGATGTGTGACATACTGTGTACAAATCATTTCCCTTGTGGATCAATAAAGTTTGTCTAAGTTTCTAAGTCTAAGTCATTGCACTGAAACATATGAAATGACTGGGTGAGTTTCCTCCGTGCACGTTGGTTTCCCCCAAAACACGCACCATAGGTCAAATCCTGGACGTCCTGACCAAGATTAGCTCAAGATCTGGAGATGGGCCCCAGTGCTCCTGACAGGTGTAACCCAGAGACAAGTGTGAACACGGTAAAGAAAGAAAAGTTCTTCTGTTCATTTATTTTAGATTGCCCCTTGAGATGCATCATTTCTTTTTCAATGTGGGTTTTGACTATTTGGACTCAGGCCTTTACTGAATTCATCTTGCACACGTGAGCACTTCAAATCACTCCACGGGGTAAGGGAAGACAGAAACCACATATCTAATTCTTTCTTTTAGTTTGAAAATCAGGCACCCAGCTTTAAGATTTTGACTTGGACTCAGACTAGCACTGTAAGAGCTTAAGATTTGACTCATCATATGAAAAGCAAGGATCGACCCTGACTGCTCTCTACCAACAGCCTCACAACACACCAACACTCTGAATTAGCTTCTGCACATTCTCCATCTGGAAAGGCTCTCACTGAAAGCATTTAGAAAAAGAAGGGACTTACTGAAGGGGCCACCCACCAGTTTCTTTTTAGCCAGTCACGGCAAACCTGTCAAAATGACGTATACAACTTGTGCTAGCTCAGCGGATAACTGCACATTTCACAGAAATCTTTCAAATCTGGAAACAAACACCAAAATTGGCACAAATACTCCTTAGGGATTACTCTTTCCAAAAAACCTGTTAGCCACTTGAAAATTCAAGATGGCGGCTTTTTTCAAGATGGCTGCCGTTTCTGTAAACTGAAATCACTTTTTTTCAATAAAATTGTAGATATATCTCTCAAATTATTGGTCTTGATGTCTATACATTAATTTTATACCATGTAGAAGCTGAATTTAGAATTCTGGAATTACCCAGAAGCTTCCTTAAACATAATTCTCAACAATTATTGTCAAATAACAAGTTCATGTCAGCTAAAAATCAATGTAGGTAGTATCAATAGATGGGGTGAAGGGATGTAGTGGTAGAGGTAGTACCTTTGTTTTAGCAGTCAGCCACATCCTCTGGATGGACTCTAGCACTGGTCCTCACTGCTAACCCAACTTTCACCTATGGCTCCTAGAAGCTACTTGTGCACAGTAGCCGCCACACCCCCGGAAACCATGTTGGCTCGTGGTCTAAACTAGATGAGGGCAGCACAAAGATTACAGTGAAATCCACACCATGTGCACAAAGTCATAATGATCTCGTTTCATCTCCACACTGAAGTGCAATCACAAAGATGGCTGTGGAGTTCAAGAAAGGGAAATTTGTTGTGCATAAATCAGATAGAGACTTCTCAGCAATGGCCATTGACCAAGCTCATGAGCAGGCCAATGGTGTCATAAAGGCTGATGGGGGAGCAATCGGGGTGACTGAAGATCCATCAGCACTAAGAAGGTGGATGGTAGCTGGTCCTGAAGTCAGCCACTTGGTTGAGCAGTACGAGGCAGCATTTAGAAAGAACAGGACATAGCCCACCACACTTCTGCTGAACTGGTTGGCACACATCTAGAGAAGGGCAGAGAGCAATTCCAGCAGTTTATGAACAGATTAGAGAGTGGAACATCAAACTTTTATGACCCAATCAAGAAGAACCAGACAAACTTTTTCCAGCAGGAGCCATCGTCTGTTGGTGCATCGGTGGAAAAGGTCCTGAAGGATGACTGCCAGCTTTTCTCAAAGCTCTTTATCTCTTGGCAGAGCCGGGAATGTGACCTTATTGCCTTCTTTCAGCATGAGAATCAGACATTCCCTGCTGCTCTGAGTGATGGTGGAAAGCTTCACACCTGTCAGAAATCCCAACTTACTGCCATTCTTGAGACCTATGTTACCATTTCTGATATAGAACCAGAGGCTGACACCATCATAATTGATGGTTCAGCACTAGTGAATAGTCTGCCACCAAGGACCTCAAAGACTTTTGAGCAGTATGCAGAACTTGATGTTCTTCCTACCATACATGGTTACATAAGCAAGTACAGTCGGACAGACATTGTTTTTGATGTCTACCAGCCATCAAGTCTGAAGGCTGAAGCTAGGACAAGAAGAGGATGTGGAGTCAGACGCAGGGTGACAGAGAAGGGAAAAGTCCCCTCAAACTGGCGGAATTTCCTAAGAGACAGTAACAACAAAACAGAGTTGTTCAGTTTCCTGGCTGACAAAATTGCACAGATGGCAGAACAAAACATTGTAATTGTCACCAAAGAAGAAGATGCTATCAGCAACCACACCATCATCCTGACTGGCTTGACACCTTGTAGCCATGAAGAAGCTGACACCCGGATTTTTGTACATGCTAAGCATGCAGCAGAAGGAGGAAGCAAAGTCCTCATGGTCAAAGCCAGTGACACAGATATTTTAGTTATAGCAGTCAGTGTTCTACCAGCTCTCCAAGAGACTGGTCTGCAGCAGCTGTGGATTGCCTTTGGCCATGGACAGAACACAAGGTGGATTCCAGTACATGAACTGTATCACTCTCTTGCAATGGAAAAGACCAGGGGAATCCTCTTTTTCCATGCTTTCACTGGCTGTGATGTTGTCTCAGCATTCTGAGGGAAAGGAAAAAAGTCAGCATGGCAAACCTGGGATGTCTGTGATGAGGTATCAGTTGTTTTTAGCAAACTCAGCCAGTACCCACCAGAAGTAGATGATGATGATATCAAAGTTTTGGAAAAGTATGTAGTCATGATGTATGACAGATCCAGTGCAGCTGATGGAGTTAATGATGCCAGGCTAGACATGTTTGCACGGAAACAGAGACCATACAATGCTATTCCTCCTACTCGTGCAGCTCTACTTCAGCATATTAAAAGTGCTGCCTACCAGGCAGGCTGCATATGGAGTCAGTCAGCAACCCTGAAAACATTGATCCGTCTTGCCGACGTCGGCGTTGCCGACGTATAATCTTAGACGTCGAGCCGACGTCTACACGACGCAACGTCGAACCGACGTTGTTTGAAGTTCGCGATTTTTTGGTATTCCGTCATATCTGACACAGGTTAACGACGTTGGCGCGACCGTCGAGCCGACGTTTGTAATGACAATTCGTTTCAATAGAGCTCCGGGAGATGACGTCACGCTATCCCAGCATGCACCACCGGGCGCCATCTTGGCAGGAATTATTGTAAACAAACTAACTAACTAGCCTACAAAACTTCCAGCTTACAACGATGGTAGACTCATGCTGTGCCCCTGGATGTACAAACCACCGAGGACAAGTTAAAGATAAAGCCTTTTATCGCATTCCCAAAGATCCAGCTCGGAGGGGAAAATGGATTTCTGCGATAAAACGGGCAAGAAGTGCGCTGAAGAAAACCGAGCGTTGGAACCCGTCACCTAATGGATTTCGCTTGTGCAGTGACCATTTCATATCAGGTAATTTCACGTAAACATTATACATTTAATATTATCTTAAATGGTGCTGATAGTTATTGTTTTGGACAATAAATATCACCGACTAAACTGGGTGGATTGTATTTCAGTCGGACGAGCCGAAACGTCCTCAACCTAATCTACCAACCCAGTCTAGTTGGCGATACAAACCTCACTACGGTGGTTAATGTCCAGACCTAAAAACGTATTAGCTAATGGGCTGCATTCATGTGACATCACAACATTTTAAACTGCCTGTATCATTGAATAGTGAATATTTTTTCTCAGTGTAATCTTAGTGGTTTCTTTACTTAACGTTACTTATTTTGTGTCCTAGGTAAAAAGAGTGACAACCCGCTTTCACCTGACTACATCCCATCGGTTTTCAAGTATGTGCCGTCACCCGTGAAAAGTGCTAGATTACTCACTGAATATTGACTAATTATCCATTTTCCAACTGGATTTTGTCCCACGTGGTTTATCGGCTTGTATTTGAAATTCACTTTAGATATATTGTCTAAGATTTGGGTTCGTAATTTTGGTTGTTATTTTGTTAGTAATTCCATCCAGTGCTGGCACACGCACGGTGTATGCATAGTTAGGGTGTGTTTAGTTGATAAAAGTATGAAAATATGCTATGTTTTGGTGCTATGATTTCTCATGATTGTTCAGGTATGTTTTGACATGTTGGTAGTATTTTATTTTTACATTCAGAAGTTGATCTCATTACATTTATTTCCATCTACTTATATAGGTACACAGAAACTTGTAGTGCATTTTAATGCATTTGAAATGTAGTTAACTTTTTCTGTTGTAAATCAGCCTTCAGCAATATATTTTGGTAAAATTTTTTGTACATTGTAATTAAGAACCACCCTTGAACATTATATTTTGATAATATGTGTGTACATGAATTCAAGTATTATCAATAAATGTTGCAATACTGCAACAAAACCTACATGCACTGTTCACCTGTGATTACTTTCCATAAAGTATGCAATTTAGTAGTACAATATATACAGTATATAAAAAGCCTAATTAATAGTTGGGTAGACGTTGGGCCAACGTCTATCCAACCGTCTTTTGATGACGTTGGCCCAACCACTTGCCAATGAGCAAAATGACGTCGGCCCAACGTCAACTGCTAACGTTGGCCCAACGTCAACTGCCAACGTCTAGCCAACCGTCTTTTGATGACGTTGGCCCAACCACTTGCCAATGAGCAAAATGACGTTGGCCCAACGTCAACTGCCAACGTTGGGCCAACGTCAACTACCAACGTTGGCCCGACGTAGGGCCAACGTCTGAAACTGACCTACTGAATGTTGGCAAGGCGTTGGACCAACGTCTAGCCAACCGTCTTTTGATGACGTTGGCCCAACCACTTGCCAATGAGCAAAATGACGTCGGCCCAACGTCAACTGCCAACGTTGGCCCAACGTATACACATACGTTGGCCCAACGTTGGCATGACGTCGTCATGTTATCAGGGAATATGCCAGCCAGAAAGACAGAGCCCTGCTGACTGGGGCTGGACCAAAAAAGGTGATGTGTGGCACATCTTCTGGACTGAGCTTCCACCTATTGCACAGAGCTGCCAGCAACTAATCAAGTGTGGATGCAAGTCAGAATGCCGTGGACGATGCAAGTGCTACCGCTTCGGTCTTACCTGTACTGCACTGTGCAGCTGTAGGTGCGAAAACACACTCTGAAAACACATGCAACAGCAATAGGATAGAAGAACATAAATAAATGAAATAATATTGTGATTGAGCAAATTGTTAGGACTTCTAACACCTTTGCTGTGGACAGTACCCTTTCATGATTTCATTTTGCTGAAAAGACTAGTCAATTTATTTTCCATTTTTTATTTTGTACCTACTAAATTATGTTACGTTTGTAACCTTAATGCCATGTTTTGCATTTTTGGTTATTTTTTAATATTGCTGAAATGACTAGTCAATTTATGTTTAAATTTTTCTTTTTTGTACATGTTAAATATGTAACCTTTGTAATGTAAAGGTCATGTTATGTTGCTTAATTAAGCTAATCAATGTGGATGATCAAGGATGATTTGTGGGTGTACACTATTTGTTATAAATGTTATAATGTTGTGTTTTTCGTTATTTTCCATGTTACTAAAATAACTTGTGTTTTAATTATTCTATTTTGTACATGCTAAATATGTAATTGTTGTAACCTAAATGTCACATTCCAATATTAAGCTAATCAATGTAAATACAGGAAAGATTTGTGGTTGCAGCAATATGTTATGAATGATTTGCTATGATGTTGTGTTTTTGTTATTTTTTCATTTCACTGACATGACTAGTCAAATTATGTTTTAATTTTTCTTTTTTGTACATGTTAAATATGAAACCTTTATAACCTAAATGTCCAGTTATGGTGCTAAATTAAGCTAATCAATGTAAATACAAGGAAGATTTGTGGTTGTCCACACTATGTAATAAATATTTTCCTATAAGGTTGAGTTTTTGTGGGTTTTTTTCATTGTTTTGGTTAGAAATGGTATATAAAAGTACTAAAAGAATAGAAAGTAATTAATTTGAATTTCACATGCTCAAAAATATGGGATTCAATACCAAAATCATCAAAATTGACCCAAGTAGTGCTATTCTGTGGCAATATTTGTGTTTTTTATACCTGAATTGGCAGCCATCTTGGAAAATGGCCGCCATTTTGAAAATTGAAGTGGCTAACGTTTTTTTTCTATTAAGTGGTCTATAAAGCATACACATGCCAATTTTGGTGCTTGTTTCCAGATTTGAAAGATTGTTACAGTTATCTGCTGAGCTACGCCAGGTAAAACCAAAACAAAAGAAGAGGTCCATAAACAATTTTTTGCAATACAAATTTGTGCGTTAAGTGTTTGTCTGTGTTTGTTTTGCTCCGTGTAGGCCATAGACTGTATATCCTTTGCATCTGAGTCTCAGAAATACACATTTGTACATTTATTTATTTATTTATTTTTTTGCTTTCTTTGTGTTACACTGTGTAAGCAATTGCTCAAATTAAAAAAAAAAAAAAGAAAAAACTTGATAACAGCACAGTCCAACAGTGAAATGTCATTTGTCTGATCTTTTATCAAATGTTCTTTCTTCTGTACTCCAACCGAAATAGCCCAATTGTACCAAGTTCTTCACTCTCTGATTTCTCATAAGATCAAAAGACAAGTGCCACACTCAAAGAAAAAAACAAAAGAGTAGCACGGTGGCTGAGTGGCACGCTTCACAGCAAAAAGGTTCTGGGCCTTTCTGTGTGGAGTTTGCATGTTCTCCCTGTGTCTGGATGGGTTTCTCTGGGCACTCGTGGTTTACCCCATCAACCCAAAACATGCACAACAGGTCAAATCGTCCAGCTAAAGCTCAAGATTTATAGATGGGATGTGAGGCTGCTGGTAATGCCAAGTGCAGAGTGGCTCTTCCAAAGCAAAATTGTGTTCTTGAGCAAGACACTTCAAACACCTAGAGGTGGGTGGTACTATCAAGACTATTTTGTTACATTTACTTCAGTACCTGTACTTGACTTGAGTAACTTTTAGTAGTTTTCTAACACCACTTTTTATCCCTAAATCAGTTTACAAGTTACAAGTGCTTCACAACAACGTAAAACACAATACACACCCAGAAGATAAAATACAAAACATAGAAAATACAAAGAAAAGATACACACATAAAAATAGATACATTTCATAAAAGTTGAAGCTATAACAGTCTGTCCTTCTGACTGTTTCAAGAGTTTACACTGTAACAATAGGCTACATAAATGTGCAAGGCCTAGTCTCGGATAGACCTAAATAAAACTAAAACAGTGTACATTGTGTTCCTACTCTTAGATACAGAAAGGTTGATCTTAAATAATGCAGTGACTGAATGAAGTGTAGTTGGAAGGGAGACGCCAAACTGGTCACTGCTCTGTGGTTTAAATCACAATAATTAAAGACAATGTAATCATATATATTTGCAGATTAACTATTTGCATACAAAAACTTTTATTTGATAATTTTAGGCTGCTTTGGAATAGAACGGAAAATGACCACACCCACCCACCTCTCTAGGAGTGTCATAAACTAGTCGCATTACTGAGTTTATTATTAATACTAAAAAAGTCATCTCAGTTTTTAAATTAATCTCTTCATACCGGCATATTATTTGATCATGTATGTGTTTATTTTGAACTGAAAATCAGGACATTTTAAGTGAAAATAGATTTTGGAAAACGTTTCCAAAATGAATTTCGTGTAATTTCCGTGATCATTTCACTGCAAACAGGATCCACATGATGAGCCTTTGTTTCTATACGACATATATGTGTGTTACACATACTACGCATGCGCGCTGTTGAAACTGCTCCTGCTCTCTCGCGGCGCACATTTGTTTGTTTTGATAGTTTAATCTTTCGTTTGTGACCAATATATTTGTGCTAAAGGATTATTTCGCTCTGTTTTAAAGTTGGGACGTCACACTACGGGCTTAAAGGTGGTGGCTGTATTTATGCGAGTGCTTTAAGGCTGGATAGTTTCTAGTTTTTAAGATGAAAAAGACAAGAAGACACGATAGAGAAAGGACATGTTCATAAATGATTTTAGTCATGGGGGACACTACACTGGTCTTATTTAGTCCGCGCTGTGGACAGTGACACTGCAGCAGAATGGACAGGAATCTGTTGAAGCAGTGTGTGACTTTCCACGGAGCGTCACTCTTTAAAACGCTCCAGTGTGAACAGACCGAGAACCCCGACTTCAGGGCGGCGGCAGCGGACCTGAGCAAGGCCACGCATGAAGGGTAAGGCCCGGGCTCATCTTAGAAACGTGTATACTATTTGTAAAGGTGCATTGTGGAACTTTCTGGTGGAGCGTCCGTCAGATGCTTCTCTCCAGGGACATGTTATTGCTTTGTCTGGAATGTCTCACAGTATGGCGTTAAACCTTTATTGACAACCAACCAAGTTCATTTCATTCTTGTGAACCTTACTTGGTGGTGCTGTTCAATACCAACTACATGTTTTATATTTCTGAGCAGAAAGGCGGACAAGAACAGCACCAGTGGCCTTGTGGAGCAGTTCATCGCCCGGAAAGCCGACCTCCTCTTCTGTCCTTCATGGAGAGTCTGTAAACCCCAGAGACCAGAGTATGAAGAGGAAGAATCTACAGGTGTTTCTCTGTGATTGTGTACACGTACAGCTATGAAATCAAACGGCTTTAAGAGTGAAGGCTTCTCTTAAATCCTATTTTATGTGAAACTGACTCTCGTGAGCTTTTAGCTATGTTTTAATGCTTCTACCTCATTAAAAACACACCTGTAGTTGTGTTTTGTTTCATTTACACGTGTTTGAGTGATTCTAGATTATTAGTCTGCGGTAGTTTTCAAGTTAACAGCTCCTTTGACCTTTTGGCCAGTAAAGTTTGAACCTTACTCTGAACTATGGGCTTTGAAAATAGAGACTTTAGATTTTTACTGGTTATAGGCTATAACATGTGTCACAATATTAAAGTGGTAATACGGAAGCCACCATTAATCAACTAATCATGACTAGTTGACTGAAAAATAATTGTTCATGTTTTGAAAATTGTAATTGTGATACAGAATCTAAAACTAGTCTAAAGCAGCACAGAGACCTTTTTATAACAAAGACAGTGGCATTATTAAATCCAAATGTCAAAGAATAGAAAAATTCACATTGTCTTCCTTTATTTGTAAATATTCACTATTTTGAAGCCTTCAGTCACCATATTTCAACCTTTATTTGGTTCATAATCTATAAAGTCTCAGTGTACTATACAAAGAATAGTTTGACTAGTCCATCACTAAAATAGTTGTTAGTTGCAGCTGTAGTAGTAATAATACTAGAACAAGAATAAAATTTGATTAATAATAGTGTAAATCTAAATATTGATTTATTTGTATTATTTTTCCAAACGAAGTGGAGAAGATGATTAAAATTTGAATTTGTGACATACATTCACTCAAGAAATGTTGCCGACAGATTTCCACATTATTTAGGAGAATTGTGTTATCTTTCTCTCCGTTTGGTGTACAGATGTAGTCGGGGTATAGTGGTCAGGTGAATATCTCTTGTTACTTGTATTCACTGTTGTATTTCTGTGCTTGTACAGAGCCTTATGCCTTAATGCCGCCCCTGGAGCTGTTCATGGAGGTGCCGTATGATGAGAGGAGAGCCATGCTGTACAGAGACCTGGAGAAGGGGGACGTCGTGGTGGGAAGAATTAACAACATCAGAGAATACGGCTTCTTTCTCACTCTGCTCTGCACCGCCGGAGGCCTGAAGAGAGACATAGAGGACTTGGACCTTTCGGTAAATATTCTTACTGGTATCGACAAACATGTAACTAATTATTTTATATCCTAGATAAATACATTTTGTTATTATTTTTACAAAAGGGAAAAAGTTAAAGGTGCACAGTGTAACTTTTCTGGTGGAGGGTTTGTTGCCTTCTCGTCTCCATGGAGATGTTGTTGCTTTGTCCAGAATGCGCCACAGTATTGCATTAATTGTATCTATTTCCATGGCGACCAAGCCAAGTTACATGTCAGATCTGTGGAACTCATGTTTTTTTTTTTTAGGCAATAAAACCACCTGTAATGTAATAAATGCATGATAGATAAGTTTAATGCTACTGTGGAACATTTCAAGCAAAGCAATAACATCTCCATGGAGAAAATCAGATGGCAGACCCTCCACCAGAAAAGTTACACAATGCATCTTTAATTTGTGACATTCACTTTAACGTTGTGGGTCTTTCTATGGATTTTAAAAGCTAAATATTGGTAGATGTCAGTATTAGCTGAAAAAAAATATCGATATCAATATTTGGGAAAACTCTCCGATATCACAGACACCAATATTGGAACCGATATAGTGCCCATCTTTACCTTTTAAAATATCTTCTAAGCTCTTTTTAATCAAAGTTTTCTTCTTCCCACTCCTTTACTATGTTCCATTGTAAAAGAACGTAAAAGCTTACTTTCCGAAAATAAATACATAAAAAATATATATCTTAAGTTTTACCATAGATGTGTGAAATGCTTTGCTCTTTTCAGGCTCTTTGTCATATAAGAGAAATCCCCACAACTGGCAGCCATGATGATCCTTTGTCATATTACCAGATTGGAGACTTCATAAGAGGTATGAAAACATTTCTCTTATGAAATTCTGATATTTGTTATTCTCCTGTTGACAATAACCACATGATTTCATTGTAACTCATCAGAAATGGGAAAAGTGAATTAACTGTAAAATTACACACAAAATAGCTGAAATTTGATCTTACCCTTACTTGAAAGATTAATCTGCTTTTTGTCAGTTTTGTTGACAGTTTTTTTTTTGTTTTACTTGTATTCTATATTGTCATTTTGCATACATTCAAAACAATAATTTACCCATGCATCACCAGCCTAACTCAAACAGGAGAAATGAAATGCAGAAGAACTTCAGATGTGTGTAATCTGAATTGGTTTTCATGTTCTTCAGCTGGAGTGAAGGACATCGACCGATACCAGGAGAAAATCACAGTGTCTCTCCACCAGGCGGCGCTGTCTCCCGGTCTGGAGCACATGAAACTGGGGGTAGTTACTCGCGAGGAGCTTCCTGTACATTATAGGTAACTTAACTGTCTTTACTTTGGCTTAGACTCTACAGTTGATAGTATGGGTTTAAAGCTGCGCTGTGTAACATTTTCTGGTGTCCATGGAGATGTTATTGCTTGTTTGAAATGTTCCACAGTATGGCATAAAACTTACCTATCTGCATTTATTTAGACACAGGTGTTTTTACTGCTCCAAAATATCTAGAAAAATGTATATTGCTACTGTGAAAAGGGCTAACTTGCTAACTAACTTTCACCTGCTTGTCTCCATGGAGATGGACAAGTTTAATGTCCTGCTGTGGAACATTCTTGGCAAAGTAAACAAGCAGGTGGTGGACTCCTCAACAGAAAAATGACACCCCTCTTTATATAAAGCATCTTGAGTTTTCTTTTCAATTTAGCTGATAATAGTTTATTGATTAATCACAACACAGTGATTGAATAATTTGTTATATAATTCAGTAGGCCTTTTATTATTTTTTATTTATTATTAATTGTTTTTGAACTACACAGACTCCAAATACTGCGAGAGGAGGTTTTATGAATCCAACAGAGCAGTGATTAGTGTGACATTAAACAGGTCTACTTTACATTTAATCAGTTACAGGTGATTTTATAGCTCAAAAAACAGGCATTCTAAGCGGTAGTGGGGTTGCCTCCCCACAGATCTGACCTGTAACTGACCTGGTCTGACCTGATCTGGTTTGGTTTCCATGAAAATAGAAAAGTTTAATGCCGTACAGTGGAACATTCTTGGCAAAGTAGTTACCTCTCCATGGAGACAAGCAGGTGGCGGACTCTTCAACAGAAAAGTGACACAGCCCTTTATATAAAGGTCTTTTCACATCTAGTCCCCTTTAAGTGAACTGAACTCAGTCCTCTGTAAGTGGACTAAAAAGTGAACCAACAGAAAAAGAACTCAGTTCATTTTGTGTTCAGATTGGGAGTTTATTACAAAGAGGACCGGGTTTTCTTTCTGGTCCACTTGAGCTTTGATGGGGCCCCAGTCCCCCTTCTGTTACACCAGGTTCTCTAGAGCTCTCAGTCCCCCAATGCACTGATTCTGGGCACACTGGAAATTCTGGGTAATTGTCACATAAAACAAAATGTCTGCTGCAATGCTTGCCCTCCTGTGTTTTTTGATGAAATTTGCTTGCATTCACCGGGAAAATAGAACTATTCAGATTTACATATGACTATTTGTATTTGCGTTGGCATAGCCACGACAATGACCACGGCCAGCCATGTTTACAGCTGAGTGTTCTCGGTTACAGTCACTTGACAAATTTACGCAACAGAAGGAGGTTACAATACATTGAAAAAGACGAAGTGAACCCGGTGCGCTTTGGGTTCACAATGCGCAGATTAGGCGAACCGTACCGCTGACTTTTTAGCAAACCAAACTGAGACCCTCAGTGAGAAAGGTCTCAGTACGGTTCGTTTCAAAGGATCTGGGTACGGTTGGAGCATTCACATATGAGCAAAAAATGCTGAGCTATCGGTCTGAGTTTGTTTAAATGGCTGAAAGGGACCAAGTGTGAAAACACCCTAAAGCATCTTTGAATTTTCTTTTCATTTTAGTTGATAATAGTTTAATGATTAATCACAACACAGTGATTGAATAATAATAATAATAATAACAGGTGGTTTTATAGTTCAAAAAATACGTAGTAAAACAGGCATTCTGACTGTGAGCAGGGTCTCTTCTTCACAGATCTGACCTGTAACTTGGTCTGGTTTAGTCTCCATGAAGATTCCAGACAAAGCAATAACATCTCCATTTAGAAGAGCATTCGACTGCCCCTCTATCAGAAAAGTTACACAGTGCACCTTTAACTAAGATATCACGATTTCAACAGCTTAATCAAGAAAAAAAAAGATGTACATTTTATCTAAACTTGAAATTCCTGTGAGTTTTGAGACATATTTAGGTTCATTGAATGGCCTCAATGAATGAAACCAGTTTATCATTGTGCCCTAAATCCTTTTCGATAGCAGCTGTAGAATCTGAAACAACAATCGCAGCCAAGATACCACACTGAAATTTTGTACTGTAAGGGTCTGAACTAGGAGTCAACTTGGCCGGTAGTTGAGAAGTCAGCAGAGATAACGTTTTGCATTTTTTGTGAAGGTTGGTACAGTTTGTTTGAGATATAAAGAGATTAGTATTATAAAAATCAAAGTTGTTTTGTTTTTTTTGTTTTTTTTAGATAAGATAGCTGTCTTTTTTTTAGATAAGATAGCTGTCCTTCATTGTTAGCATAGCACTGTGATTCACATTGGGTTCCTGTTAATATCTCTTTTGTTACTTCCCCTGTCCCTAGTAGGGCTGGGTCGTAACAATTTGTATCTCACTACATTAAGTCCTGATGGGCATTAGAGATGACTGTAGGCCTACAGCTCTCAAAACTATTCTGTATCTCTGTGTATCTGACACAAACTGCACTCACAAGACTACACCTACAGAGGGAGTTCATACAAAAACTTTTATTTATGCAGAAAAAAAATACTAGGAAACAACATATTTATATAAAGACAAATAAAACTGCCTTTTAACATATATTTACCAAAAAATACCAAATCTTCAGCTAACTCACACACTTCTCCTATATGATGTTGTCCCATATGAATCCTTGAATTTCAGTTAAAGCCTGGAGATGGTGTTCTTCTCTACTAAAGATGCCCTGAGGCAGATCCATAGATGTGGCTGTAATTCTGCTCCTATAGCCTCACTGATCACACCAGTCACTATAGCACATTCACACAGGCGGAGGGGGAAGTGTCTTGCCCAATAACACACTGGTTGAAGATCACTGTACCGACCATTTGATAGTGTCCTGGGCATCGGCCACACCAAATTGACCTAAACTTAAACGTAAATATTAAGATTGTAATAATACTATTTTTAATTTTGTTTAATTCTTCCGTACAATATACAAACTGACTGTTTCTATTGAGCTTTCTATTTGAAGAATTCTCAGAATGAAAATCACAATAAACATCGTCCTGTTATGCACTAGAATGCACATATTGTAAATGGATAGAAATTAAGTAAGAGTTTTTATGCGTTTTATGTGTTTAGCACTAAAATACTTGATTTATTAGAAGAAAATATTAATACAATGGAACTAATGCAACTGTAATACTTAAAATTGTATGAACCAAGATTCTGACCTAAACTTCAGCACAGATTTAACTTTCTTCTCTCTTCCAGCCGAAGTTTGCGCGCAGCCAATGACTCGACGGAGACGTACGAGCACATCATGAGCAGTTGCCATGGTTACCAGAACCCGTGTGTGGTGGACTTCCTGTTGGAGAGAGTCGGAGTCAGTGACACTCAGCCTCCTTCACTCATGAGGGGACTGCAGAGGTAAACCAGCCGTGTCCACGATAAGGGCCATCTGCCAATAAAGATTACAAATAGTGGGGAAAATCTTAGTTGCACTGAATCAGGTCTAAACAAGACCTTAAACAGTTCTAAACCAGGATCAAACGAGAAATAAACAAAGACTAAACCAGGACTAAATCAGGACTAAAACCAGATCTGAACAAGGTCTAAACAAAGCCTAAACCAGGATTTGAAAAAACAGATCTAAAACCAGACTGAACCCGGATTAAAGAAGCACTGAACCAGCACTGAACCAATAAGCTTATTCAGCAATCATGAAAACTGATTTTGTAATGTATTGGTTTGCTATTCACAATTAGTTTTTACTTCATCCTTTATTTTTTGTTCATAGTAAACTTTTCCAAGAGGACGACTTTGCCCCGTCAATTCGGAAAAAGCAGTCTGCATCTTGGGCCTTAAAATGGTAGTATTTATATAGTCCTTAAAGGTGCATTGTGTAACTTTTCTGATGGAGGGTCCATCAAATGTTTTTCTTCACCGAGATGTTATTGCTTTGCCTGAAAAGCTTCACAGTATAGTATTAAACTTCTCTATCTTCGAGGAGACCAAACCAGACCAAGTTACAGGTCAGATCTGTGGTATTTTTGAGCAATAAACCCACGCGTAATTGAATAACTGTAAAGTAGAGCCGTTTCATGTCAAACTGTGGAACATTCCAGGCAGAGCAATGACATATTTATAGAAACAAGCAGGTGACGGACCCCCAACCAAAAAGTTAGACAGTGCACATTTCAAATGTGAGCCTTCTTATACTGAGAGTAACCGTGTTTTGTAATACCTTGGTTTTATCCTGTATATTTCTAGCGTTCGTGCAGGTGTGGACCACTTTAAGAACGGACGCCACGTTGAGGCCATGAATGAATACAACAAAGCCCTGGACATTGACACCAATAATGTGGAAGCCCTGGTCGCACGAGGAGCACTGTAAGTTACACACTGATTTAACCAGATCGTTGCGTACTAGGCCTAAAGGTACACAATGCAACTTTTTGATAGGGGTGTGTAGAATCCCTCAGTCGTCCAGGTAGAATCCATAGCAAAAGGAGAAATTTAATTTGTCAACTGGACAGAGTTTATTTGGTTGAATACGTTTCGCAGCATCTGACCAGAACTGAAGAAGCAGCTTGGATGAGCTGCGAAACGTATTCGACCAAATAAACTCTGTCCAGTTGACAAATTAAATTTCTCCTTTTGCTTTTTGATAGGGGGTTTGTTACCTGCTTGTTTCTATGCATATACAGCTCTACCTTACATTTATTGAATTACAAGTGGTTTTACAGCTCAAAAATGCATAAAAAAACAGGCATTCTGTCTGTGAGCGGAGTCGCCTCTCCACAGATTTGACCTGTAACTTGGTCTGGTGTGATTTTCATGATGATAGAGTGGTTTAATGCCATACCACGAAACATTCCAGACAAAGCAATAACATCTCTACAGAGAAAAGCATCTGACGGACCCTCCACCAGAAAAGTTACACAATGCACCTTTAAGACAGACTTATAGATACCTAATACACTGCACATTTCCTCAAACCAGTTTTTCTCAAATTGTTGAAGGTTTTTTTTTATTGGTTTTAAGGTTTTATTTTTTTAACATGATGAATGAATACTTTGGAGCCATATTCGTTATGTAGTCCTCGGTAAGACTGTTTTATTACAATTAAAGGTGTGCTGTGTAACTTCTGGAGTGCATCTTGTTTGTCTCCATGGAGATGTACATGCTTTGGTTTAAATTGCCCACAGTATGGTATTAAACTAATCTGTCTTGCATTTATTCAACTACAGATGTTATTTATTGTTCAAAAATATCTTAAACAGCATTCATTCTTACTGTGAGTGGGGTTGCCTCTCTGAAAATCTTACCAGTAATTTGACTTGCAAGTCTCCGTGGCGGTTCATAAATTAATGGTCATCTCCATGGAGACAAGCAGCTGACAGACCCTCCAAGAGACAAGTTACAAAGTTTAGTCTTGTCTCAGTTTTAAGCTTTGACATAAACTGATCACGGTGGTAGTTGACTAGTCACAAACTTTATTTTATGAATGATAGGCAGGTGTCTGAAATATTGTGAAAATATATTATACAGTACATCTTATGGTGTTTTTTCAGGTACGCCAACAAAGGCAGCATTCTGAAGGCGATTAGTGATTTTGAGCTGGCCCTGGAGAACTACCCTGAACACAGAAATGCCAAGAAGTACCTGAGCCAGACGCTAGTGGAGAGAGGAAGACAGTAAGACATACTTTCTAACAAAAAATAAAAAACATTGATTTATTATTTGTTTGTGATTGTTGCATTGTGATTTTAACTGGCCATTCTTTATGTTAATTTATGTTTATTGGAGTTTCAGTAAAGATGTTCAATGTCTATTTAGTTTGTGTAACTTATTAACTGGCCATTCTTGTTATTTAAAAGCACATTGAATTGAATTGAATTGTGTACAAACTTAACACTACAGATGAACACTTGGTAACTGCTTCAGCTTATTTTTAGTGTTGTTTGTAAAAAAAAAAAAAAAAATATATATATATATATATATATATATATATATATATATATATATATATATATATATATATATATATATATATATATATATATATATATATATATATATATATATACACACTACAGTGTTCATCATCTGTAGTGTTAAGTTTGTAAATGAATCTGTGTTAATTATTAACTGTTGATTGTACGGTGCCCTTGAGTGCACTGTGTAACTTTTCTGGTTTAGGGTCTTCATGGAGATGTTATTTCTTTGTCTGGAATGTTTCACAGTATGGGATTAAACCTTTCCATCTCCATGGAGACCAAACCAGACCAAGTTACAGGACAGATCTGTGGAGAGACAACCCCGCTCACAGTGAGGTATTTTTGAGCTGTAAAACCACCTGTAATTGAATAAATGTAAGTTAGAGCTGTTTAAAGTCATACTGTGGAACATTCCAGGCAGAGCAATGACCTCTCCATAGCATTAAGTGCATCTTTAAATATTGTGCCTATTGTGTTTGTTCAGCAGTGCAAAGCAAACAGAGCACAAAGCACTCTTCCCATTCTAAACATAGTGGCAGTCATGTCATCGACTGGTGCTCGCTGACAGGCACGGTGGCCTAATTGTAATTGTTCACCCCAAAACATAGGGCTCTCTTGACGATGTCAAAACATAGGGCCTGCAAAAACAGAGCGCGAAGCACTCTCCCATTATCAAACACTCAATGCCGCTCAATAGTGACACTCATGGCATCCAGTAGTACACACTGGCATTGCCCATTGCCGCAATAGCGGCATAATTGTAATTGTTAACCCTGGTAAACTCCAAAAACGTCCATTGGTCATGTGAGTTGTGCTTGTCATTGATAATGGACCCCACGGGTGCATTACTGGACGCAAATACTTTCCAATGACATACACTATATTGCCAAAAGTATTCACTCACCCATCCAAATAATCAAAATATTGTGTTCCAGTCACTTCCATGGCCACAGGTGAATAAACTCAAGCACCTGGGCCTGCAGACTGTTTCTACAAACATTTGTGAAAGAATGTGTCGCTCTCAGGAGCTCAGTGAATTCCAGCGTGGTACTGTGATAGGATGTCACCTGTGCCACAAGTCCAGTAGTGAAATTTCCTCGCTCCTAAATATTCCACAGTCAACTGTCAGTGGGATTATAACAAAGTGGAAGTGATTGGGAACAACAGCAACTCAGCCATGAAGTGGTAGGTCACGTAAACTGACAGGGCGGGGGGACCTCTGCACTATGCTGAGGCGCATAGTGCAGAGGTCACCAACTTTCTGCAGAGTCAATCGCTACAGACCTCCAAACTTCATACGGCGTTCAGATTAGCTCAAGAGCAGTCCGTAGAGAGCTTCATGGAATGGGTTTCCATGGCCAAACAGCTGCATCCAAGTCATACATCACCAAGTGCAATGCAAAGCAAGCAGTCACTGAACTCTAGAGCAGTGGAAACGCGTTCTCTGGAGTGACAAATTGTGCTTCTCCAACTGGCAATCTGATGGACGAGTCTGGGTTTGGTGGTTGCCAGGAGAATGCCATCTCCCATTGTGTTGCCATGGCAACAGGCCAAAAATCTGTCATTGCCACTGTGACATCCTGACGAAAACTTTGGCGTAACCAAATGAAATTTGGTACACAGACGCATCATAGGAATAGGAACAAAAAATATAGCTTTGATGGTAGCTTTGATAAGAGCTTTGATAGTTGAGTCACCGTTTTAGTCTTATACTTGTATCTAAAAACACTGTTGCTCTTCTTGTTTCTTGGAAATTATCACAGAAAAAAAGTACTAAGAAAAATTCACTTTATTATTATTTATCAGTTTTCCGGTTCTTCATTTGTGTTCCTTTGCAGGCCTGCCATGATAACAAAGTTTAAGTTTAAAGTTATATATAAGGTTAAAGGTGCACTATGTAACTTTTCGGTTGGGGTTTCGTCACCTGCGTGTTTCTATGGATGTCATTGCTCTGCCTGGCATGTTCCACATTATGACAACAATCAATAAAACCTTACATTTGTTAAATTACAGGTGGTTTCATAGCTCAAAAATACCTTGAAAAACAACATTCTGACTTTGAGTGGGTCGCCTCTCCACAGATCTGACCTATAAATTGGTCTGATTTGGTCTCCACTGACAGAAAAACCCTAAAGCAGGATTATGCTCCACAAACGTTTCTATATGTACAGTATTGTTAATGAACTTGAGCCGTAATTAATAATAAATGAAAGCTTAATGAGTAAAATAAGTTATTATTCTTTCAAATCTTATCAGTGTAGAAAAATAACAAAAAGTCCCCACAGTATATATTAACCCCAAAAATAATTGCTCCATCTATCATTTATAGACTTTAATGTAATTATCGTGACGTAATTATCCTCTTCTTGTGTGTCTCTTTTAGGCTGGTGGAGCAGGAGAAGCTGGTCACAGCAGAGGGTCTGTACAGAAGAGCTCTGTCTTTAGATGAGACGAACCCCGAGGCCCAAGACGCTCTCAACAAAATCACTGAAACTATACAGGTGAGCTGGCCACACCACACACTGCAGCGCAACTATCCTAGGATTTAAAGCTACGGTGTGTCACTCTTTGCTAAAAAGTAGACTAAAATGAATGCATGTTTTGTTCTTTCATTTTGGTTCTGTTTATTGCACTGAAAAGCTTATGTCTTTACTCTGAGCGGGCTTGCATCTCCATAAACCTGACTCTTATGTGGCCTGGAGGAAGGCCTGCACCTGCTTGTTTCCATGGAAATGTGGTTCCTTTGGCTATAAGCGTCCACAATATGGCATTAAACGTATCTACCTCTGTGGAGAATGTTCTGAAGTATGGTTTTAACTTTCTATTTCCATGGAATCAACCAGATGACTTTCCATTCCCAAAAAGTTACATACAGTAGCTTTATAGATTAAGTTTTGTACTTACAATGTAACACGCCTCATTGCAAATATTTTAGTGTGGTTAACCAAACACTAGGGGGCGCTGAATTGTAGGTTTTTACACTGAAGCTTGCTTTCCACTGAAAAAGCTGTCTTTGGTCTTTAAGAGAGTCAGACTGAAATTATTTTCAGATGAATCTTTATTTTAAATTTCACATTCTGACCATTTTAGGAGTAACCATATCTGATTTACATGTAATCTAAATAAAAATAAACTAATAATCTAAATAAATCAGTAAATTATAGTGTCTTTATTGAAGCGGATCAGATACTGTAATAAAAATGATCTTGCTTTTTAAGTCTTTAAGTCTTCTCTAAAAATTGCAATATTTAACTTTAGTACAAGTACCATACTGTTGAACGTTCCAGACAATGTTACATCTCCATAGAAATGAGGTGGCCTAAAGTTACGTAGTGTATCTTTAACAAATAGACCAAAAGCCAATTGTGTTCTCTCCCTTTGTACCTTGCAGTTTTTGTGAAATTTTCATGTCTTGTCCAATTTGTAATTCTGATGAAGTGTTTTCGTGTATGTGTCTGTGAACCTGGCACTGTGACCTTTGACCCTGCGGCTGCCATGGACTTGTCCTCTGCGCGTCATCTGGGGTAAAAAAAAACAAAAAACTACGCAACTGCCGACAATGAATATGAATACACCACTTCAACTGGACCCCCCGGACCCCAAACTGCTTATAATCTGGTAACAATGCAACCATCTCGTTCTAACGGGGTACTTCTATCTAACATTTTCTACTAATTATGCATTCATTTGATCTGATACAACTCACTTTCTGTTGCAACTGCATTCATCTGATCTCATATCTTTTGGTATTTTCATTTATTTAACTTTTATTTCTGTCTTTACATGATTTCCTCGCCATTTTTGACTCAACTTTTTGTGAAAATGACTGATTTAATGGCTTGAATTTTGTGCTGGGCTTCGTACTGCATGTAACTGGGTTTCTATTGCATGCATTTGTTGTTTAAAACGGGCTTGTGGGTGCCATTTTGAAACTTGTGGCCCCGTGATGTGGCTGTAAAGAAATCGATCCGTCTGAGAGAAGAAGCGATGGCGAAGGAGAAGGAGCAGGCTCAAACTAAAAACAGCCAAACAAGCGCTGATAAGTTACGTAAGATCTTAAAAGAGGAGAAAAGGTAAGTTCGGATTGGATTTTAAAGGTGCGTTGTGTAACTTTTTTGGCGAAGGGTCCGTCAAATGCTTTTCTCCATGGAGATGTTATTGCTTTGTCTGGAATGTTTCACAGTATGGTATAAAGCTTTCTATCTTCATGGAGACCAAACCAGACCAAGTTACAGGTCAGATCTGTGGAGAGGCAACACCGCTCATTCAGAATACGTGTTTTTGTAGGTATTTTTTTTAGCTATAAAACCACCTGTAATTGAATATATATAAAGTAGAACAAAATGTCATACTGTGGAACATTCCAGGCAGAGCAATGATGTATCCATAGAAACAAGCAGGTGATGGACACCCAATCAAAAAATTACACATTGCACTTTTAAATTAAAGTTCAAAATCTGTTTCAAATGTAGGATTCTGGCTTCGTGGTTAACAAGTATTTGTCAAATAGAGGAGTTTTGACCCAGTGTACCACATGGTTCTAATGTGATGTCATGATTTCCATCCAGGAATTACGTTTTTAATTTTAAACCTAACAAACTGCCAAGCTGGACAATTTTTACTTTTTGTTTGAGGCGACATCACAGCATTTAGGCCAATATTAGTTAATACAGATGGGGGACAGTTCAAATGAATATTGTTAAAATGCAAAATTATGTTGTAATACAGGGAGTTCTTGGGTTTAGTCAGTAATTGAAAATACCAGATTTGTGAGTTTACCTTTTGGATATTTTATAGCAAAGCACAATGTGATCAACTGTTGGGTTTGAGATGGCATCACAGCATTCTATAGGCCAGTGTTATTAAATACAGATGGGGGTAAAGCCAAAATTAATACTTTCAAAATGCAGATTTTTGTTGTAATTCAGTGAGTTCTTGGGTCTAGTCAATAATACCAATGATCGGATTCAACATTTGTGAATTTACCTTTTTTGTGAAGTTACCTTGGTAGTCTTCTGATTCTCAAATGGGTGGCAAGGGACAGATTTCCCTATTGATGATATTGTACTATCCAAAAGGTAAATTAATAAATGTTGAACCTGGTGTTTTCAATTATTAACTAAACCCAAGAACTCATCGTAATACAATATAATTTTGCACTGTGTAACTTTACTAATAGGGGATCCATCACCTGCATGTTTCTGTGGATATGGCATTGCTCTGTCTGGAATGTTCCACAGTATGACATTAAACAGCTCTACCTTACATTTATTAAATTAAAGGTGGTTTTATAGCTAAAAAATACTTAGAAAAACAGGCATTCTGACTGTGAGTGGGGTTGCCTCCACAGATCTGACCTGTAACTTGGTCTGGTTTGGTCTCCATGATGGTAGAAAGGTTTAATGCCACACTGTGAAACATTCCAGATGAAGCAATAACATCTCCATGGAGAAAAGGAAAAGGAAAATTATAGGGATAATAAAGGATAATAATAATTAAATTTAAAAAAGGCATTTGGTGAGCCCCCTACCAGAAAAGTCACACAATGTGCCTTTAACAGCTGCCCCCCATCTGTATTAATTAATATTGCCCTTTAGAATACTGTGGTGTCATTTGAATCCCAGCTATAATTCATGGCAAAGTACAATGTAATCAGTGAGCGCATACACATGTGCTTGAGTCTCCCGGTTATGATCAGGTATTTTGAGTATCCTGGTTGAATGTCCATGTAGATTCAGTATCCTGATTTCAGTCTCCTGGATATGCCAGTATCCAGGTTATGAGACACCAGGAGACTCTCGCTGGGTTTTTCCTCAGAGTATCCGGGGTACTGTGGCCTGTAGACACAGTATCCTGATTTCTCTAAACTGGAGCTGTACTGAGCATGTGCGAACTCAAGTAACAAAAACGGTAGGAGCAGTTACTTTCCCAAAATAACTCAAACTCCTACCAGGACTTTTTAAGTAAAAATATTTTATACTTGTAAACAAAATAAAGTGGTCTACTGTTTAATACAACCACATTTTAACCCCAGGCTCAGCTATGTGGCTGTCTGAGCTGCTTTTGAACTAAACTGACTCTGTGACACTGTGTTGTATTTTTCAACTGTTAAAAACGACTTTTACAGAAGCTGTGACAGAGCTCCACAGTCTCATGTTTTTACTTGAATGTTTGTCTTCTTTTTTGTCGTTAGAAACCTGTTAAAAAGCCTTAAGTTAGTAAGTTGCTACATGTTTAGCTCCTTGCCATATCTGTGCCATAGTTACCAGAGCAACCAGCCTAAATATCCAGGATGAGCACATGTAAATGTCATATCCGGAATACTGTCATAACCGGGATAAGGCTAATAACTGGGATACTGATGCTCATGTTTAAACACTCAGTAGGGAGATCTGGCTCTTGCCCCACCTGAGAGTATGACATCTTCACATTCTGGAATCTGAAAACTCCTAGTAGAAGCGATTGAATCTCTTTAGGACTATTGTTATCCCCTTTATAACTTGTGAGTGTGCCATCTTTTCAGGATGAAGAAAAAACGCAAGCGCTCCACATCTTCCTCCTCTACATCCTCCTCTTCCCGTAACTCCTCCTCCTCTTCCTCCTCGTCTTCTGGCTCACGCCGCAAGTCCCGAAAAAAGAAAAAGAAGAAAAAACACAAATCTAGCAAACGCCATCGCAGAATATCCTCCAAGGAAAGCCGGAAAAGTGATCAAGGAAAACGTAGCAAGCAAGAAGAAGAGGAGGAGGAAATAGAGTGGTATCCTGCTCCACCAATAACATCAGCTACGTTTCTTAACCAAAAAGGTGGACCAGGTTTCGGGGTTAAAGATGTGTTTACGAGAGCCAAGTCCGGGCAAGATCGGAGAATTTCGATATCGGATGAGGAGCGAAAACATGATGGCGGAAGTCCTAGTTCCAAGGATAATAATAACAGAAGGAACAGCGATTTCAAAAGGAGGGATAGCTTTGAAGATAGGCGTCATATCTCAACTTCTTCAGTAGATTCCGAGCATTCGCGGAGATCCAGTTTTCACTCTGAGTATCCAAAATATACCAAAAGTGAGTCTTCGAGGAGGAGTTCGTTGGAAAGTGGTAGGTATGAAAGAGGGAATGGAGAGAAGGCGAGTGGTAGTAGTAGTAGTGGTAGTAACATAAAAAGGGAGGACGATACAAGGCAAGATAAAGCCAAGAAGGATCTCCCTGCAAACCTTTTGGACATATTCAGCCAGATCGAGCAGTTTGAAAAAGAGAAGGGAGTGAGGCCAAAAAAATAAAGCTTTTCACCTCGACAGTAATGTGCTACAGAAAATTAAAGGTCCTATATTACGCAAAACTGACTCTTGTGCGCTTTTAGCCATGTTATCGTGTTCTTAGCCCATTAAAACACACACCTGGAGTTGTGTTTTGTTTCATTTACACATGTTTGAGTAACTCTTTAATATTAGTCTGTCCACATCTCCGAAGTTTAAAAGTACATTACATAACTTTTCTGGTGGAGGGCTCGCCACTTGCTTGTCTCCATGGAGATGTTATTGCTTTGCCTGGAATGTTCTGCAAAATTCATGGACTTAACCTTTCTGTTATGTGACATTTTAAGGACTTTTCACCATTCAAAAGATGTAATATTTTGTTAATTTAATTAGTTGATTGCTATGGCAACTGTACTAATTTTTCAACATTCTGAAACCCGTGTATAGTCTTAAACATGTATATCTGCATGGTACCAAATAGATGGCGCTATCAGGCTAAGACAGAGGAGATCTGTGGAGAGGCAACCCCACTCATTAAGAATGCATTTTATTTAAAAAAAAAAAAAAATACAATAAGTTTAATGTGATACTGTAGAACATTCTAGACTTAAAAAAAAAATCTCCATGGAGACAAGTGGAACACCAGAAGAGTTACATAGTGCACTCTTAAGTGTCAAAGTAACGACATTGGGAAATAATTTATTCTTTTGATTAGTGTTATTGCGAGGACAAGCTTTTGGAGCTATGAAAGTGTACTTCCTGTTTACTTCCTTTTTACTTCCTGTTTCAACCTCCCTCAGTATCTTGAATCTTAATTTCTACAGTCTTAAATTTCTGCTGTTAACAAAACTGTGAATAACTTCAAATTTTTAAATTTTATATGCAGGATTTTTTTTTTTTTTTTTTTTTTTTTTTTTAAATAAAGGCTGCATTCAGAACATAACAGAACTTTAACATGCAATTCCATTATGATTATACAAATGTTAAGTGATTCAGAGCCAAAAGTAAACTATAATCATGATCATGTTTTTTGTATGCATCCTGCAAAAGTGTCATCAGTAAATCTTTAACTTGATCTGACTGTTAATCTTCATAAAGGCTTTAGAGACACAAATGGGCAATGGCTATGAAATCCTGCATACAGTGTTTTTCTTTAGGTACAAGGAATTGAACTAGCAACGTATCTGTTAATTTGTCCAACAGAATGTAAAAACGACCTCTTTGGAGTTTATGGATTCTCCAAATAAAGGTACCACTTTCAGTTATATTGTATCTTGTCATTTGTATCAACATTTTTTGTATTTAAGGTGTTGTACCTGATTTTTACTCGTACTGAAGCAGCTCATTATAAACAGTTTAAAGGTGCATTGTGTAGCTTTTCTGGTGGAGGGTTTGTCAAATTATTTTCTTCACGGAGATGTTATTGCTTCATCTGGAATGTTCCACAGTGTGGATTTAAACCTTTCTATCGTTGGATACTGAAACCACAAAACCAAACGAAGTTACAGGTCAGATCTATGGAGAGCTCACAGTCAGAATGCGTTTTTTTTTTTTTTTTTTAGGTATTTTGAGCTGTAAAACCACTTGCAATTCAATAAATGTAAGAGAGATCTGTTTAACATCATACTGTGGAACATTCCAGGCAAAGCAAAGACATATTCGGTGGTCCAAAGTTGTTCTTCACTTGCCTTATGCATTCCGAGCTTGAACATCTAGCACACTAACGCACACTTCCTGATTATCAAACAATGAAGTGCTTTATAATTAGATGCAGGCAGTACACAGAAAACCTATTTTGACCTCAAGAGCAGCTTGTACACTATTTCTGTACTGTTGCAAGACACATTTGAAAGGTGCACTATGTAACGTTTTGGTTGTGGGTCCGTCTCCCGATTGTTTCTATGGATATGTCATTATTCTGCCTGGAATGTTCCACAGTATGACATTAAACAGCTCTACCTTATATTTATTCAATTAGAGGTGGTTTTATAGCTCAAAAATACCTAGAAAAACAGACATTCTGACTGTGAGCGGGGTCGCCTCTCCACAGGTCTGACCTGTAACTTGGTCTGGTTTGGTCTGAAGATAGAAAAGGTTTAATGCCATAATGTGAAACATAAAGCAATTACGTCTCCATGGAGAAAAGCATTTGACGGACCTCCACCAGAAAAGTTACACAATGCACCTTTAATACATGAAAAGAAATGTTACTGGACTACTAGATGTGCAATTAAAGGCTTATTAAATAAAGTTTAAATAAATAAAAGGTTATAAAATGCGCATTGTATTATATAACCCAGCAGTTTGAGAGTAAGGCCTGTGGATGGAAACTTTTAGAAACTCTGCTGCCACCTATGGGCCATCATTTGAACTCATCATTTGAGGCTACTTCTCCAGAATTCTGTATCCAACCCTCTTACAGACAACTTGCATAAAATATTATATAAACTACGGATCACTCCTTTTGCCCCTGACCCAAAACATAGTATTTCTTGGTGCCAGAAAATTATCACGAATTTATGGCTTTATCATATGGCTCATGATCAAAACTAGGATGGCCTTGAGTGAAATATAAAACACAAAACTTGTATCTCATCTCAGATTGGCATCAGCTCCATATAAAAGGATAAGACGGAATAGAATAGATCAGTGTTTCTCAAACTGTGGTATGTGACCTGGAATAGTCCTGTTTTAGACCTGGTTTAGATCTTGTGGTGCTCAGAAAGGCAGATCTTTTCTTTGGTGGTATTTGGTGTGAATAGTCTGAGAACCACTGCAGTAGGCCCGTGCTTTTTGTGCAATTTTTCCAGTTAATATCAAGTTTTTGTTGAAGAATTACAATATAATTTTGATTGTATATGGACTAACTTGTGAAATGTGGCAACAGTTACAATTTGTAAACACCAAACTCACCTAGACATTGTTGATATGATTATTAGTTGTACATTTATACTTTGAAATGCAACTGCAAACAATCAAATAAAAGAATACAATACTATACTATACCATAACTTACCTGTATTTTTAAAGAGGTGAAATACAACGACGCACGGACACCCATATTGTACAAGATTTTAAGATGTTCTGATAATAGAAACCTCCTCAAAAACAGACCTGGAGTTGTGTTTTGTTTCATTCACACATGCTTGAGTAACACTTTATTAGTCTGTCTACATCTCAAAACCTTAAAATGCTCTGTTCCAACTTGTGATGTCAAGCAGTGTTAGGCCCAATCCCAATTCTCCCCCTTAGCCCTCTGTCTTTGTCTTAGCCCTACCCCTTAGCCCTACCCCTCTGTCTTTAAACAGAGGGGTAAGGCAAAGGGGTGTGTTTTAAACCCTTAGAAATGGGACACCCCTTTGCAGTCGCAACAATATGACATTATTTTTAAAGTTTTGAAGTATTGTGCTCCTTTTGAGTTTGTTTTAAATGAACTTTGCAAAAAGTCAAATGTTTTTTTAATTTTTTATTTTTTTTAAATTACTATACTCTGTACAACATATGTAAATCAAATTTTAATCAACTGTAACACAAAATTAAAATGCTGCAGAGGTGGACGGAGTTGTAGAGGATGCCTGGTACACAAAAAAGAAAACAAAATTAATACATAGTCATAAACATATATAGTTGTTCTGGTACCTACAAATATTATAGAATGTAATATACCTTATATTTTATTTTCAAATTCTCCCACTTTTTTGAAGCTTGTTGGGCTGACACAACTCCAACAAGTCCAGCCTCCTACAAGAAATACAAATGTGATTAATAACATGTCATTAAATAGGGGATAATTTACAAGGCGAAACGAAACAATAATATTTTAGGCCATGCATGTTCGTAATACTTTACACATTCTACTGTAACATGTGTATAGTACATGAGACGAGTTACGAGGCGAAATACAGCGATATATTTGACACATTCTAGTCTAACATATATGCGTATATAGTTCTTTTAGGCCATGCATGTTCGTAATACTTTACACATTCTACCGTAACAAGCGTATAGTTCTAACCGGGCATGTTACGATAAGCCGTATATATTTCAGAAAGCGTAAATGCTGGCGCCATGAGTATACCTACAACTTTTCAAAGGTTACTACAGTTTTATACAACTTTTTATGAGGTTTTTGAGTGCAAATACTCACATTTGTCCAATTTCTTCCCGATTGCTCGACACTTCCCGATTTCCGTGTTGGTTTTTGTTCCGACTTGCGTTAAGCCACGCCTATCCCCTTTGCGCAAAGGGTGCATCTGAAAAAGCTCTGTTCAGAGGGGTGAACAGCCCTTCCCCTTAGCCCTCGCACTTACAGAAAAGAGTATTGGGACACCCCTCTGTCTCTCGTGAACGCGCACAACAGAGGGTTAGGGCTAAGACAGAGGGCTAAGGGGGAGAATTGAGACGCAGCCTTAGTTTTCAAGTCAACAGCTATGTTTTACCTTTTGTTCAGTAGAGATTGGCCATTCCAGGTCTGAAATAATCCAAATGATTCCAGTGAGGGTGTATGGAGTTTAAAAACACAGTGGAGCACATCCTGTATTACCACGTCACAAGGTTGAACAAAGTGTTTTCTCGTTGAAAGAAGAACCTAAATATACAGGATTTGTGTGTTAAATGTGTGAATGAAACAAAACAACTCCAGGTATGTTCCAAACAGGAAGTGAGCATGGGTGCAGTCCAACTCCATCAACTCTAGCTCCAATTCACTCTCTATTGAAAAAGAGTCACCCCTCTCTCTGTAACTTCTACTGTCAGGCTCCTTATTCTGACCTTAAAATGTTCATATTAACCCACTTTATGATCCTTTTATTTCACATTTTTCCCCTAAGATGTTCAAGATTAATAACAGACCAATCAGGTGTCTTCTTCCCTTGAGGTTGTTCTGCTAGTGTTAGCACCGCTTTTGATTGACAGTGTTGCTAAGCGTACGAAACCTGCTAAACCAGTGGAACAGTGTCACTCCTGATTGGATCTTTGGTTCCTATGATACTCGCAGTCGCATGTGATGAGTTGTTTGTGGAATGTTTTTTATCTGATTTAAAAATTTCCGTCTTTACGAGAAAAACCACAAAGGTTCAAGAATAAGATAAGAATGTGTTAAAAACAGGAAACTCGAAGACCTGACTTAGACCTGGTCCAGACTCAGACCTGGTCCTGGTTCCTCGACATGTTCCTCAAAGCGCTGTTTCTGGCCCTCTGCTGTTGGGGGTC
Source organism: Taenioides sp. WSHXM2023 (assembly GCA_029959045.1). Classification (NCBI taxonomy): domain Eukaryota; kingdom Metazoa; phylum Chordata; class Actinopteri; order Gobiiformes; family Gobiidae; genus Taenioides; species Taenioides sp. WSHXM2023. The sequence continues at coordinate 30,376,164 of CM057095.1, read as the reverse complement.
TTTGGCTCTTCTCGTTCACAGACTTTATTTGATGTAATCCTCTAATGTTACAGAAATGATGATCTGACAAATATAGATAGAAGAAAACAAGTTTAAGTATTAGAAAAAATGTGTTTTTTACATCAAAACTGTGGTGAACTTTTGCACCGAATTCTCCCAGTGTGATGCCATCAGTGTAGAACTCTCTAAAACTCTCTACTTCTGTAATTTTCAACATATTTTTAAATTTTTCGTCACTTTTCTTATATTTACAACAGGTATCCCACCATATGAAGTCAAATTTTGAGAGCCATAATAACTTATGGGCACTTTTTAAGTCGGGCTCAGTTATGCCTGAGGTAGTGAATGGAGTTAGTACAAGTGCACCTGCTCAAGTTAACAATGCTCGTACCCCGCGTCAGCTGCTCGTACCCCAGACCCCCGTTGCGTTTGATCGGCGGCCAACTTCACGTAGGTCTTATGTCTCAAATTTCTGCATGTTCTCTGTGTAATATGATTAATAGAATGTAAATGACACTTCCAAGTTTAATATAAATTTTACTGGATTATTACAGACTTTTTGGGGGGACTTTTGAATCAGAAAACTAGACACTACAGGCAAAACTCATTTCTTTCAATGTTTAGTTTATTGGTCAGATTAATCTCTTAGCAACAAGCTTTCATATGGAAAAAAAACCAAAACTGTCTACTCTGCCTCGAAAGATGTTCTAAGACTGATTTACTGAAGTTTTAACTCCAAAACTGAGGCGAAATTTCAGTCAGATCTAGTTTACTCAAATACTAAATAAGATTTAAAATCCCCTATGTATATATTTTTAGTATCTAATATGTCAACAAAATGAAGCAAGAAATTTAAACCTATTTTAATGTTTCTGTTTTGAATGCCCCAAAAATTGTCAATTTAGGTCATTTTTACACATAAAATTTCCTTGCTTCATTTTGTTGACATCTTAGATACTAAAAATATACAGAGGGGATTTGGTATCTTATTTAGTATTTGAGTCATTTAAATCTCACTGAAAAATTGTATTTTAGGAGTTAAAACTTTAATAAGCCAGACTTGGAATTAGATACTTAAGTCCTTCTGTACAATTGGTCTAAATCTTGTGCTCTTGTTGCAAAGTTTGGTGTGTGTAGGTGCTGTTTTAAGGGCTGATCCTTCTGCTCCTGTGGGGAAAAAGTTATAATATCCCATATAACTCTATGGCTGAAACTCTATGGCATTCTATATTTTTGATTTATGAATGTTTCTTATTCTGCTTTATTAATCAACAATTTTGTGAAGTCCGCCGAGATAACTCTTGTTGTGATTTTGGGCTATACAAAAATAAATTGAATTGAATTGAATTGAATTGAAAGTTGATTAAATTAAATATTAAAACATCTTTTCATTGCAGAGTGGACAATTGCTTTTTATGCTAAGTCCAAACTGACTAAAAAGGATACAGTGGAGGAAATAAGTATTTGATCCCTTGCTGATTTTGTAGGTTTGCCCACTGACAAAGAAATGAACAGTCTATAATTTTAATGGTAAGTTTATTTTAACATTGAGAGATAGAACATCAAAAAGAAAATCCAGAAATTAACTTTAAAGAAAATATATAAACTGATTTGCCTTTCATTGAGTGAAATAAGTATTTGAACCCTCTAGCCAAAAAAGACTTAAAACCCTTGTTTGCAGCACAGAGTTCAGACGTTTCTTGTTGATGACCAGGTTTGCGCACATACTGTATCAGAAGGAATTTTGGTCCACTCTTCTTTGCAGATCATCTCTAATTCATTAAGGTTTCCCTCCTCCAGTTTCCTGTTGTCACATTTTAACCATACATGGCTCCGTCCATCCTCCTGTTTACACGGTGAAGTTGTCCTGTGCCCTTGGCAGAAAAACACCCCCAAAGCACAATGTTTCCACCTCCATGCTTGACAGTGGGGATGGTGTTCTTGGGGTCATTTCTCTTCTTCCAAACACAGCGAATTGAGTTAATGTCGAGCTCGATTTTGGTCTCATCTGACCACAGCACCTTCTCCCAGTCACTCTCTAAATCATTCAGGTGTTCACTGGTAAACTTCAGGCGGCCTGCACATGTGCCTTCTTAAGTAGGGGGACCTTGTGAGCACTGCAGGATTTTAATCCATTGTAGCGTAAAGTGTTACCAATGGGTTTCTTAGTGACTGTGGTCCCACCTGCCTTGAGATCATTGACCAGCTCCTCCCGTGTAGTTCTAGGCTGATTTCTCACTGTTCTCATGATTATTGAAACCCCACGAGGTGAGATCTTGTGTGGAGCCCCAGACTGAGGTCGATTGATGGTCATTTTGTATGTCTTAAATTTTCGAACAATTGCACCAACAGTTGTCTCCTTAACACCACCATAAGCAAGAGCTTATGGTTTTGTAGCTCATTCCAGCCTTGTGCAGGTCTACAGTCTTGTCCCTGACGTCCTTTGACAGCTCTTTGGTCTTTCCCATGTTGGACAGTTTGGAGTCTGATTGACTGACTGATTCTGTGGACAGGTGTCTTTTATACAGGTGACTAGTTAAAACATGAGTCTAATTCAGGTGACGAGTTGATTAGGAGAGTCTAACTGGTCTGTGGGAGCCAGAACTCTTAATGGTTGGTAGGGGATCAAATACTTATTTCACTCAATGAAATGCAAATCAATTAATATATGTTCTATAATGTGATTTTCTGTCTCTCAATGTTAAAATAAACCTACCATTAAAATTATAGACTGTTCATTTCTTTGTCAGTGGGCAAACCTACAAAATCAGCAAAGGATCAAATACTTATTTCCTCCACTGTAGTAGTGTCATGTCTCCTGTTAACTATAATTAATTAATTAATCTAAAGAACATGACTGATTTTTACAGCTTTTCACAGGCCATGAAAAATTGGATTCTGGAGCACCAAACATGCTCACACTAACAATACCAGACAGGTATTTTGCCATCAGATGTTACCCTTGTGGGTATCACCTGATGGCCCCCAGATTACCAGACCAATAGTGTTACAACATTACATTACATTACATTACATTACATTATATTATACATTGCACTTTTAACTTGTAAATATTTATTTTATTGTATATTTGTATATTGAATAGTTGTTTTGTGTTTGTGTTGTCTCCCCTTCCCAGGACTACAGATGGAAATTAGCTATGAGCTACAATCTGGTACAAACATCTGCCACTGTGCTTAATGTAATTGTACACTGTACTAATAAACCAATAAAATAAATAAATAAAAATTAAACAGGTCCTATATTACACAAAATTGACTCTTGCGAGCTTTAAGCCATGTTATAATGTTGTTACCTCCTGTGGTTTAGGTCTTAATACTGCCGCCATTTTGTGTGCAGCTCTGTGTCATGTGACCAACAGACGCCTTTTTGTGAAATGAACTCTTTGTGTGCAGGGAACCTGGCAGAAAACAACAGCTCAGCAGGTAAATACCACTCTGCCACAGCAACACACTCAGACAGATCAGGAGTCTAACCCACAACCTCCTCAAGAGGAGGATAACCACTGTGCCGTCTGTGAGTCTTACAGTCTGAGACTGATGGGAGGACCCAGTCGCTGTGAGGGGGAGGGGGAGCTTCAGAGATCAGGTCTAGGCTACAGTGGGTTTATCACCTGTGACTATTGAGTTTGGGTCCAGAGTGTGCTCGGAGCTAGACTGTGGCACTGCTCTGTCTGTGGAGACTAAAACAAGTCCAGAAAGAAAAGTTGTGACTGTTTCTCATGACTGTAAAACATCTCTGATCCACTGTTTGAGCACTGGAACATCTCACTCAAACAACAGTCTGCATCTCAAGTGTTCAGGTGAGAGTTCAGCTCCTACTGGCTCAGAGCAGTGATGTCGCACATGTGTGTCCACCATAGACTGTATGTCTAAATGGACATAGCTAATGCGCTAGCCACCGCGTTCCAAATAGGAGGTTCACATGCGGGCTCTTTCGGCTCCCGTTGATTTATAATGGAATATTGTCACTCCCCCTCTGTAACTACTGCAGTGAGCTTTGTCATTTTGGTCTTAAAATGTTCATATTTATCAGCTCTACATGATCCTGAGGATTTTATTTACCTATGTTGTTAGTTTAAAAAAATCCTATTCCTAATATGGAGTCTGGCTCCAAATTCACTCCACCGCTGGCATCGTGACCTTCATTTGAGTGGAGCCACTGTGGGTGGCGTCACACCCACTTAGTCCACTTCTTTATACAGTCTATGGTGTACACAGACTCGGTGTGGCTGGTCTCGGGGTCTGGTCTGTGCTCAGGATCAGTGCAGATCTGGGACCAGTCCTGGACCTGGGTCTGTGAAGGGGCCTTGGACCAACTGGGGGCAGAGGTGCTGTGCAGGGAGCTGGGCTGTGGGGCTCCTTCTCTCCTCCAGGGGGAGCTCTCTCCTCTGAGGCAGACGTTCCACTGTGAGGGCCATGAGTCTGCTCTGATGGACTGTCCCCGCTCCGGTTCAGAGACCTGCTCCTCTGGAGGCGCTGTCAACCTCACCTGCTCAGGTAAAGGGGTGGGGCTTCACTGCTCAGGTAAAGGGGCTCACTCTGTTTCTTGTCTGTTCAGAGCCACTAAGGCTGGTGGGAGGGGCCAGTCACTGTGGTGGGACGGTGGAGGCGAGACACAGAGGAGAGTGGAGACAGGTAAATGTGGCCTATGGATCCTGGGACCTGGAGGCTATAGCTGCTGTGTGCAGAGACTTGGACTGTGGCTCTGTTGTTTATGGAGAAGAGATTTTAGATTTTCCGCTGAGTCCTGTGTGGACGGTCACATCTGACTGTGTGAAGAAGTTTGCAGTGAGAGAGTGTGTCTGGAGTACAGACTCCTCTACTACTTTAGTTCTGAAGGTGATGTGTTCAGGTAAAAGTCTTAAATTCTCAGGTTAAATCTCTGTGGCTGGAGTCATGCTGCGTTCATGTGATCTTGGAAACTTGGAGACTGCTACAGAATCATCTGACTTTCTGAAATCAAAGCATTCACGAGAGCAGCCAGTGAAATGCACGAGCAACAATGACAGTAACACACATTTGCGTAACTGGATTCTCTGCTGTGCTAATTCATTGGAAAACTGTGCAAATACCCTGAAGTTGTGACAGAGAATTATGTGAGAGGTGCTGTTTCTTGTTGCCAAATTGCAAATAAACTAATTGCATAGGAGGTTTTTGCAGAGTTGTAATCCTGAATACTTAATTAATTAGAATGAACAGGTGAATTGTGTCTTAAATGTGTTTAATTTGTAAAGTAAAACCATTACTGTGTCATAAAGCAGACTCCTGTCACAGTGAGCTAAACTCTGGAATTCTGAGTCTGACACAAGTTTCACTGTTGAAATTCTGACCTGAGTTTGCATTCATTCTTGTTTTTCCAAGTCAGAGGTCGGATCATGCAAGTTTCCGAGATCACATGAATGCAGCATCAGTCATTATGTCTTATTTCTACTCTTAACTTACTCTGTGTGTGTCCTATTGGCTCAGAGAGGTGATGTCACACGTGTGTGTGTCCACAGACTCAGTGTGGCTGGTCTCGGGGTCTGGTCTGTGCTCAGGATCAGTGCAGATCTGGGACCAGTCCTGGACCTGGGTCTGTGAAGGGGCCTTGGACCAACTGGGGGCAGAGGTGCTGTGCAGGGAGCTGGGCTGTGGGGCTCCTTCTCTCCTCCAGGGGGAGCTCTCTCCTCTGAGGCAGACGTTCCACTGTGAGGGTCATGAATTTGCTCTGATGGACTGTCCCCGCTCCGACTCAAGGACCTGCTCCTCTGGAGGCGCTGTCAACCTCACCTGCTCAGGTAAAGGGGCGGGGCTTCACTGCTTAGATAAAGTGGCGGGACTCACTCTGTCTCTTGTCTGTTCAGAGCCACTTAGGCTGGTGGGAGGGGCCAGTCACTGTGGTAGGACTGTGGAGTTGAGACACAGAGGAGAGTGGAGACGGGTGGATGCTCTCTGGATTCCCAGGGACCTGGAGCTTGCAACTGCTATGTGCAGAGACCTGGACTGTGGCTATGCTGTTTATGGAGGAATGAGACATGATTTTCCACTGAGTCCTGTGTGGGAGGTCATACCTGGCTGTGTGAGACAGTGTGCCTTTTATCCACACACCTCTGACTCGGGGGTGGAGGTGGTGTGTTCAGGTAAGTCTGATCTTATACTTTTATGTCTCTCTCAGCAGTTTCACATACACACACCTCTGTATCATACACACTCTCCTATATATATCACACACACACACACACACACACACACACACACACACACACACACAGACACACGCACACATTCCAAAACACCCGGAGGCCCTGAAGGTCAAGTTAAGGCAGGGCCAGGAGGCCTATGGAAGGAAACTGGAGGTTAAACCCCAACAGAATAACACCAGAATGTGTCTAGGGGAATGAAGGCCATCACAAGTCTCTCCAAAACAAAGCAGCAGGACAATAGCCCAAACAGATCAAACCTACTCAATTTACATTTTAATCGTTCCTCACCCCCTGTCACCCCTATCTCTACACCTCCCAGATGCCCAATCCACACCTCACCACAGACCACTCAGACGACCATTCATTAGCCCATCACCTCTGCTCCCACCCCTGCTCCCACCCCCATGGAGGAATACAGCTCAGTGTCTTTGTCACCTGCGCAGGTGAGAAGGCAGTTGGAGAAAGTTCACAAAAACCAGACCTGGACCAGACCAAGTCAACCCCCGCGTGCTGAGTACATGTGCTACACAGCTCACTGGGATCCTGCACATTCTCTACACACTGAGCCTGACGTTTGAAAGGATACCGGTGCTATGGAAGACCTCCTGCATTGTGCCTGTGCCCAAGAAGCCTATTCCATCTGGACTTAATGACTTCAGACCAGTGGCTTTGACATCTCATGTCATGAAAGTGTTTGAGAGACTTGTTCTGGCTCAGCTCAGACCCCTGGTGGCACCATCTCTGGATCCTCTACAGTTTGCATATCAGACCCACATTAGTGTGAATGATGCTTTAATCTATCTTCTGCAGCGGGCTCACTCTCACCTGGATAGTGTTGGGGGCTCTGTGAGGATATTGTTCTTCAATTTCTCCAGTGCCTTTAACACAATCCAGCCCTTTCTGATGAGTGAGAAGCTGCTCAGGATGGGTGTCAGCTCTTCCATTCATTGTCTCCTGGGTTACTGACTACCTGTCAGGCAGGCCTCAGTATGTGCAGCTGGGGAAAACCCTGTCTGTGGTCAGTAATGTAGGAACCCCCAGGATACAGTCCTGTCTCCACTCCACTCCAAGTTCTCTGATGACTCTGCAGTGGTAGGGTGTATCGGGGATGGACAGGAGCTGGAGTACAGGACACTGATTGCAAATTTTGTGGAGTGGTCCCAGGCAAACCATCTGCTCCTGAACGTTGACAAGACCAAAGAACTGGTAATTGACTTCAGGAGGAAGAGGACACCAGTGGAGCCCATCACCATCCAGGGCCATGACGTGGAAATAGTGGACTGCTACAAGTACCTTGGCGTCCATGTGAACAACAGACTGGACTGGAGGGACAACTGTAATGCTGTGTACAAGAAGAGCATGAGCAGACTCTACTTCCTGAGAAAGCTCAGGTCTTTCAATGTGTGCAGCAAGTTACTGGAGATCTTCTACCAGTCTGTGGAGGCCAGCGCCCTGGACTTCACTGTGGTCTGCTGGGGGAGCGGCACCAGGAAAAGGGACAATGGGCAGATTGACAAACTGATCCGTAAAGCAGGTTATGTGATCGGCTGTGAGCTGGAGACATTTGTCACAGTGAGGGACAGGAGGTCACTGGACAAACTGCTCTCCATCATGGACACTCCTGCTCACCCACTGCACCAGACTATAGAGGGACAGAGGAGATAATACTCCCTACAACTGTACTACAACTCACCCTTATGTAACAGATAATACTCCCTACAACTGTACAACAACTTAATCTTATGTAACAGATAACCTTACGCCCTGTCAATCAGCATATCATTGCACTGCCATTCTTGTCTCTTGTTTATAGCTGTGATTTTATATTTGATTTTATATTTTTATTACTAATTTTTCTATTTTATTTTGACTTGTACATATACATTTATATAATTATGCCTTATTTGACACCAGTCTCTTGCTATCTTTTGTGCTACTTATTTAGAATTTATTATTACCATTTATTTTTTACTCTTTGTTATTATATTATATTGTGATGAATGAGCTACTGTGTTCCAATTATTTCCCTTGTGGATCAATAAAGTTTGTCTAAGTGTAAGTCTGTATGACACACACACACCCCTCTCCACAGACTGAACTGTCCAATCATGTCTCTCCACAGACTTACTGAATCGTCCAATCATCTCCCTGTCTGTGACTGACGGGGCCTCCGAGGCCCAGCCACAAGGGGTGCGGGTGCAGGTGGGGTCAAAGTTCAGGGTCAAATGCTCTGTGGAGCCACAATACCCAGGAGGCTCTTTTCAGCTCCTCTCTTCCTCTCAGAACTACACAGTGCCTGCTGTCAATCACTCCGCACACTTCCTGTTCTCTGACACTGGCCCCGCCCACAAAGGAAACTACACCTGTGTTTACCACCTGCAAGTGTTCAACCACAGCTTCTCCTCTCAGAGCCCCAGCCTCCAGCTCTCTCTGAGAGGTACGTCTAGTAACATAGACTGTGTGTATATATATATATATATATATATATATATATATATATATATATATATATATATATACACATGTATGTGTGTGTGTGTATGCGTGCGTGCATGTGTGTGTGTGTGTGTGTGTGTGTATGTGTGTATATATGTATATATACACACATATATTGCTCATTGCAATATATGTGTGTATATATGTGGGGGGGGGGAACTTGCTTTGGTGATGAGGTGCAACATAGAACACTGAATAATAATAATAATAATATAAAGTAAAGATATCACTATTAAAAAAACAAGATAATAATAATAATAAAGTATCACTATTAAAAATAAAGTAAGTAAGAGCATGCAAAAGATTAAGATAAATAATAAAAAATAAAAATAGTCAAGTATATACAGAGCATCAGAACAACAGTGCAAACCGACAGTGCAAAAGAGCAAGTGACGTGACATGACTTATTTAAAGTGACTGGTGTTATAAAGTGTCCATCTTAGTACAGGTATTATAAAGTGTCCTTAGTACAGGTGTTATAAGTGTTCATAAAGTGTTTATGAGTCCAACAGCAGAGGGGAAGAAACTGTTCTTATGGCGAGAGGTTCTGGTCCGTATGGACCGTAGCCTTCTGCCAGAGGGAAGTGGCTCGAATAGTCCATGTCCAGGGTGAGAGGGGTCAGCTGCTATCCAGCCTGCTCGCCCCCGAGTCCTGGAGACGTACAGGTCCTGGAGAGATGGAAGGCTACAGCCGATCACCTTCTCAGCAGAGCGCACAATGCGCTGCAGTCTCTGTCTGTCCCTGGCAGTGGCTCCATCGTACCACACAGTGATGGAGGAGGTGAGGATGGACTCAATGATGGCCGTGTAAAACTGCACCATCATCTGGGCAGGCAGCTTGGCTTTCCTCAGCTGCCGCAGGAAGTACATCCTCTGCTGGGCTTTTCTTGATGAGCTAGCCAGTGTGGGTCCTTGGGCAAGACCCTTCACGGTACTGCCTACCTCATACAATGATGAGAGACAATGACAGTTACGAGATGCTGGCTCAGACGTCGCCCGGCCAAACAAGGTCTGCGTCAGGTGCTGGGGAACCAGAGCACCTTGATGAAAAATGGGCTACTGGAACAAGGCAGAAATGGGCGAGATGCAACAACATTTCTGCCTGTATATAGATATAGATATATAGATATATAGACGGAAATGTTCGTATGTAAATGGTACTATATGTATATGGACATATATGTATATGGACATATCTAACCTGCTAGCCGTGGCAGCTAGCAGGTTAGATATGTCCATTTTTATCATGGATCTATTACCGTAATATAACTAGATAGGGTATTGCTGTCTTTGCGCTGTCTCGAGTTGGACTAGTAGACATTGTTGGTTCTGTAGCAAAAAAAGCCCTCCGGCCTAGAGTGCATTTTTCCCACAGAGCACAGTGTAATCATAAACAGCTCATCTTCGGCTGACAGGGACTGACAGGGACTGACAGGGCATCTACAGCTTTCAAAAACGTTGGATTTTATGGTGGTCTATTTTCAGATCAACTTTTTCTCAGCTCAAAATCCTTCAGTTGTTTCAAAGGTGCACTTTGTACCTTTTTGGTTGGGGATCCTTGTCTTGTTTGTTTTTATATTGCTCAGCCTGGAATGTTCCACAGTATGACATTACGGTAAACATGTCTAATTTACATTTATCCAATTACAGGTGGTTTTATAGTTCAAAAATACCCAGAAAATCAACATTCTGACTGAGCGGGGTCGCCTCTCCACAGATCTGACCTGTAACTTGGTCTGGTTTGGTCTCCATGATGATAGAAAAGTTTAATACCATACTGTGAAACATTCCAGACAAAGGAATAACATCTCCATGGAGAAAAGCATTTGACAAATCCTCCATCAGAAAAGTTGCATAATGCACTTTTAAGAACTGCTTTTTAATCGTTAGCTTCAGCACGCTCTGCTCTGCTCTGGTGCCTCTCTGGCTACTCGCGCTCTGATTGGTCCAAGCCCTTGTGTGCGTTGGCGTGTGCCCGCGTGGGAGAAGAGCACTGCCCATGGTTGGTTGCCTGAGCAGCCCGTCCCTTCTAAATTCTGTTTGAATCCAGAAGAGACCAGAAGTGGTCCACAGAACATGAAAAACCTGCGTCAGAATTTTTGATCATCCAACCACAGACACTAATTTGTATCACGTGTCCCTCAAATGCAGAAGACGTCTCCTCTTGAAATTACTTGCAACATTCAGAACAAAATATATAACTTCTTTTACCTGAAATAATAGTTTGGTGCTTCAGTTGCTGATTCTGTAAAAATCTACACTGTTTATCAGTCCTTTATATAGATTTTTCATGTTTGTTTTTGACAAGACGGCGCATGTGTCTCTGATTGGTTAATCTGTGTGTCAATCACTCCCTCTGAAATCAGGGAGACAGGACACAGTTTCAGATCCACTCGTCTTTGTAAAGTTTTGTCAAAGCATGTGGTTCTGTCTGGACAGGTAACATGGTCGGTGGGCGGGAGAGCCACTGGACGCACCTGTCCACTAAAGGCTAATCTAGAGACATGCACCATTGAGCTCGGCCCCATTCACCCCGGGGCCTGGTTTATATACAGTCTGTGTGTGTTACCTGGACTTTATTTAAAATATGATCTGTTTAACTCCCACACCATTCCTTTCCATTGTCTCCAGTTAGCTCTCACAGCTAAATATCTAAGGTCCAGCTGTTTTTCTGAGTTTTGTGTTTTAGTCCTGGTTTAGACCTGGTTTAGGCCTGGGTTAGAAACTGATTAGTCCTGGTTTAGAACTGGGTAACTGGTATAGTCCTGGTGTACGCCTGGTTTGGACCTGGTTTAGGCCTGGGTTAGTCCTAGTATAGGCTTGGTTTTGTGGGTGTTTGGAGGCGTTGGGTTTTGGACCTCTCTGGGTTCTGGTTCTGGTCCTAGTCCAGGTCCTGGTCTGATCTGGATTCTTTTGTGCTGCAGAGTCAGACTCAGACTTGATCATCAGAGGCCTGGTTATTCTACTGCTGAAGCTCCTGTACATCCTCCCAATGTACTACCATTACTGCAAGGTACTGACCTTTAGACCCGGTTTAGACCAGGTTTAGACTCGGTTTAGACCCTACCTGGTTTAGTCCTGGTTTACACCTGGTTTACACCTGGTTTACACCTGGTTTAGTCCTGGTTTAGTCCTGGTTTAGTCCTGGGTTTCTGACCTGCTGTGTTGTGTCCTGTTGTTTCAGGTCAGGGCCAGAGAAGGCACTAGAGAGGGGCCCCAGCTGCGAGTGAGACCAGTTTAGATCCGTGTTGGTCCTGTGTCAGACCGGTTTAGATCCGTGTTGGTCCTGTGTCAGACTGGTTCAGATCTGTGTTGGTCCTGTTTCAGATAGATATGACAAATCGCAATTATTAGCATCATCAGGATCAGTCATTACCAGATTTCGTTTTCCACACTGAGCATGCCCAGATCCTGTGGTGCTTTAGTTGCTATAGTAACTCATGTTTGAGATTGGTTGGATCAAATTGCCTCTTTAATCTAAAGTGTTTTATTGATAAATCCCTTCTCTGTGTGTATGAAAATTGTGTATTTAAACTGTTAATAAAGGTTAGAAAACAGAGCAGAGCTGAGGAAAGTCTGACTCCAGTATAAAACATGGAACTTTGAGGATTCTGCTCAAATCCCATTGTTAAATATGATCGTTTTTGTTCCTGTGTCTAAGAATATGAAATATGAAATAGTCAAACTTTGATATTAATATCTTTAAGCCTGGTTTAGTCCTGGTTTAGACCTGGTTTAGATCTGGTTTAGATCTGGTTTAGACCTGCTTTAGATCTGGTTTAGACCTGGTTTAGACCTACTTTAGTCCTGGTTTAGACCTGCTTTAGTCCTGGTTTAGTCCAGGTTTAGTCCTGGTGGCTACTTCTGTGCCACAGGATCTGGGCACGCTCAGTGTGAAAAACGAGACAAATCAGGCAGTTATTAGCATTATTAGCATTGTTAGCATCTGTCATTGCCTGATTTAGACCTGACTCCTGATTAGATTTTAATGCCTCAGTTTATAATGTATATACACTTTTTAATTCTTGTATATTTTGAGGGACATTGTGTCATTTTAGAATTCAAGGTTCTTTTTGACAGACCAGTGTGTTGTTTGCACCTGGACATGTTTCGGATGCATCTGCTTCTTTCTTCAGAAGTGTCACGTGATGTTTCGGTGACGTGTCTTCATCAAAATAACAAAATATTATTTTTTTATTGATCTTATGTAATATTGAATTTTGGATTTTCATGATCTGTAAGCCATAATCATCAAAATGTAAAGAAATAAAGTCTTGAAAGCTTCACTGTATGTCATGAGTCTATATAATATACTGTATATAATATATGGGTTTGAAATGAGTGACAAAAAATATGTCACGTTTTCAGGATATTCTAATTTTTTTTTATATGGACAAGCATGACCTTTATCCTGCAGGTAAACTGGACTCAAATTCAACACAAGGAAAATCGTCAAACATACGTCCATTTAAATTCAAAAGAAATGTCCTTCTCTAGGTTAATCAGTTTAACTTTAATCTTTGTTTTAATCTAAGTAATAAGTACGTTTTTATTTATACAGCGCTTTTCACAGACATATGTCACAAAATACACATAAAGCCTCTGCTTTACAGAACATTATTCAATCACCCCATATATGGTGGTGGTAAGATACTATTGTAGCCACAGCTGCCCTGGGGCAGACTGACCGAAACAATTTAACTATAAAGAACAACAGGTGAACTGATTTGTGCTGATAATATTTGTCTCGTTTTCCACACTGAGCGTGCCCAGATCCTATGGCACTGAAGATGCTATAGCAGGTCTAAAGCAGGATTAAACCAGGACTAAAGCAGGTCTAAAGCAGGACTAAACCAGGACTAAAGCAGGTCTAAAGCAGGATTAAAC